>BSBK01010680.1:0-287500 GCA_027943335.1 Chamaecyparis obtusa
TTCATTTCTAAGGTAAGGAGTGGAGCTTATTCCATGTCGTGAAGAGCCCTACACCCAAGGTTAATAGCACATTTCATCATTTATCTTCTATGGAGTTTGAGGTATCTTCTATGTTTGCTCTATTTCATTACGTACTGGATTGTCATTTTCTTGTCATCTCTGTTAGTAATGTGCTGGTAGGTGATTGAATCAATGATTATTCTTAGTGGTGACTACGGTTTCACTAGGGTTTGTAAATGCTATGACTGAGAATTATGAAGGATGTGACTAGGGTTTAGGATGCAGCATGACATTGTACATCTGGTATAACCAATGCATTTGTAGATTTAAGGCATTTGCAGATTTAAGGGATGCACGTAAGAGAATTTTTGGCATGCTTAAACACAAATGCACATATCATTGTTTAGGATGCAGCATGACATTGTACATCTGGTATAACCAATGCATTTGTAGATTTAAGGAATTTGCAAATTTAAGGGACGCACGTAAGAGAATTTTTGGCATTCTTAAACTTAAATACACATATCATGTTTCACCTACTAGGTCACAAGAGAATATTCAAGATTCTTGATAAAATAGATAGCCAATACATCCTATTGAAGGGAGAGAAAATAAAAAACAATAAATAGAAATAAAAACAACACGGGAACCATAAAAATGATCAAGTTCCATAAGACTATTGCCAGTAGCAGTTCAATACTCAGTAGTGAAATCAATAGTTTGGCAATGTGCCAACCCTAGACATCAAGTTTGAATACGAGCTCAAAGGTTTGTTTCTTTCAAAGTTTAAACACCCTGTAGGAGC
Source organism: Chamaecyparis obtusa (assembly GCA_027943335.1). Classification (NCBI taxonomy): domain Eukaryota; kingdom Viridiplantae; phylum Streptophyta; class Pinopsida; order Cupressales; family Cupressaceae; genus Chamaecyparis; species Chamaecyparis obtusa. Next base: position 806 of record BSBK01010680.1, read on the forward strand.
AGAAATATATAGACATGAATTGGATTTCTTTGGAATTTCTAATTACCCAAACACAATCCCCAGTGAAATAAAAGGAATGATTCATATGTTTCAAGGTAATAATGCAGTAATTGGGGAAGAACATCTAAGTTATTTCATCAATACTACACATTAATATGGAGATATACAATGAGGATGCCATGATAAAATTGTTTGTGAATTCCTTAATAGAAAGTGCCAAAGAATGGTACAAAAATATTCTAGACAGTAGTACTATTTCTTCATATCCATATTTCTTCATATTTCTTCTAAATAGTGTGATGACTATCCAACTAGAGAATTAGAACTTTATATTATAGGTTCTTCATGGCACCTTTCAACTTGTCCAATTATGGAAACTAGCTTGTCTGGGGTAGTTGTATCTAGTTGTGAGATTTTCATATCATATTTCTCTTAGTAAGAATAGTTGTGGCATAGGATCCTTCAACTGTTTGTGGACCCTTGTGGACCAACATGAGCCAGACATTCTCCAATATTAGACTAGCTCTTCTTTGTCCCCTTCATGGAAGTTGAGTCAATCTTCTTTGTCACAAATGAGCATTCCTCTAATACTAACATTCCTTTCACTTCTCACTTCTCCCAACTCTAAGTGAAATCTGAATGTTTTATTGGCAATATTAAAGTCAAATAATTTCCCATTCTTTTTTAATTTCTCAGGTTCCTATATAATATACTAACACCTTGTTTCCTAGAGTGGCCTTTTGGCTTTTTGTTATCTGGGATACCAAAGTTCTTGCTACCGTATTTTAGGAACATCATTGAAAGTGCTCTTTCTTTTCCATTGTATTCTTTATTTAAAGTGCTCAATATGTTTGACTAAGTTCCATATGTCCTGTTACAACTATATTGGGATAGTCATCACACTATTTCCTTAAGCACACTATGGCTTTGCCTTCTCATCCACAAGAAACTCTAACATCATTCTAAAATATTTTATACTCTACCCATATCCATTCCAATCCATTGATCCAATCCATTCATAATTCTACACAAACAAATTAACTCACCAAAATGCTATCATTCTGGGACAGTCATACCATGTCCATAAAACTATACCAATAGTTGAAATAAAAGGAATGATTCATATGTTTCAAGGTAATAATGCAGTAATGGGGAAGAACATCTAAGTTATTTCATCAATACTACACATGAATATGAGACAGACAATGAGGATGTCGTGATAAAATTGTTTGTGAATTCCTTAAAAGAAAGTGCGAAAGAATGGTACAAAAATATCCTAGACAGTAGTACTATTTCTTCATATTCATATTTCTTCTAAATAGTGTGATGACTGTCCCAACTAGAGAATCAGAACTTTATATTATAGGTTCTTCATGGCACCTTTCAACTTGTCCAATTATGCAAACTGGCTTGCCTGGGGCAGCTGTATCTAGTTGTGAGATTTTCATATCTAATCTTTTAACATATTTACTAAAAGCCCTCATATTTCTCTTAGTAAGAATAGTTGTGGCATAGGATACTTCAATATTTGTGGACCCTTTGTCTATCTAGGAGATTTTTGTACCTTGAAACATATGAATCATTCATGTTTGTACATCCTCATTGTCTGTCTCATATTCATGTGTAGTTGATTTAAACAATAGATTTGTCACTACAATGAGAAAGTTACCACCACAAATCAAACATAAGGTGCATTTTATTGAAAGATTGGTCATTGTTTACAAGACAAAGGGTTCACAAATAGTTGAAGGATCCTATGCCACAACTATTCAACTTACTAAGAGAAATATGAGGGATTCTCTAGTTGTGACAGTCATCACACTATTCCCCTAAGCACACTATGGCTTTGCCTTCTCATCCACAAGAAACTCTAACATCATTCTAAATTCTTCTATACTCTACCCATATCCATTCCAATCCATTGATCCAATCCATTCATACTTCTACACAAATAAATTAACTCACAAAAATGTTGTCATTCTGGGACAGTCATACCATGTCAATAAAACTATACTAATAGTTGAAATAAAAGGAATGATTCATATGTTTCAAGGTAATAATGCAGTAATTGGGGAAGAACATCTAAGTTATTTCATCAATACTACACATGAATATGAGATAGACAATGAAGATGCCATGATAAAATTGTTTGTGAATTCCTTAAAAGAAAGTGTCAAAGAATGGTACAAAAATATCCTAGATAGTAGTACTATTTCTTCAGAGGAGTTTACGAGTGTTTTTATATTACAATATGGGGATCCAATCGATATCAATTTTTCTATACATGAACTTACCACTATCAAAAAGGGCATCTATGAGACAATAGTTGATTTAAACAATAGATTCGTCACTACAATGAGAAAGTTACCACAACACGTCAAACATAAGGTGCATTTGATTGAAAGATTGGTCATTGTTTACAAGACAAAGGTTCCACAAATAGTTGAAGGATCCTATGCCACAACTATTCTTACTGAGAGAAATATGAGGGCTTCTAGAAAATATGTTAAGAGATCAGATACGAAAATATCACAACTAGATAGATTACTAATATTGGAAATACTATGGACTTGTAGAGGCAATTTAACAGTTTAGGAAACTAAGAAATGAGTTGTCATTATGGTAAGCCACAAGAATGATCTTGGGATTATTATTGGAGGTTCTTAACTTTGGAAAGTTACCATGTTAATGTCATTAAAAAAATATAAAAAATTAAGGCCTACGAGATTTTATGATAATGTTCTATTTGAAATAGGGAGCTCAAGTTAGCAATGAAATAAAAAAATCCATGCTTGTATTCATATGATTAGGAGAGGTTTCTTTGTGTTTTCATTACTTAAGAGCAGCCTATATATGGAGGTAAGGAGTCCTACAATGTTATTCAATTTCCCTAGTTATTTACCTAATTTTATTTATTTAAATCTACTCTTTATAACTGTCTTTCTATCTATACACCCTCTATTGCTATTGTAATGGCAAAGCATCAGAACCATCCATTTCTAAACTTTGATTTGGTATGATAAATGTCCATTTGTGTTGAAAAAATTATAGTTGAGAAAATGGTTGTTCAGTAACGATTTGTATCTATAGGTTGTAAACAAATCATCCTTCTTCCACCAACGAGTCATTCCATTCAAGAAAGACCATGTTTGATGATATCAATGCACAAAAAAATAGGGAGACAATTGCTAGACTGTGGTCTAACTTAAAAAGAAAAGGTGATGGAAAATGTTATTGTCCTTGAAATATTTGTAATGGCTTAAAGACTCGAAGATATCTAATCAAAATAGTTAGGAACATTGTAGGCAACATGGTCACATTGAAGGGGGAAATTAATTTCATCCATTGGTATGTATTTTAATAATTTATAAAATACATAAGACATGATTTGATGATGACATCATGGTCATGGTTAATATAAGGTCATCATTTTCATATAGGTCAACGTCCCTGAGTTTCATGTTATATTAGAAGTGAAATGTTGATGCTAAGACAATTACTTTGTGACCATAATAATCCTACATATGTTTTTTTGCACAATAGATAAAGTCTGCTATTCAATTCCAAGAGAAACTTACAATTTAAATTGTGACCACACTAGCTTGATCGCAACAAACTTGTTAGAAATATGAAAAGAAAACATGTTAGCAATTCCATCATTTGTCTGTTGTTTGGGACAGTCACCATAGAATTATTTGGACTGTCTCTCCTCTTGCCTTCCAAGGTTAAAATGACCTTTTTTTCATCCCTCCTTGAATAGACCCTTACCATCTTGCACTTGTGCAATGATAAGACACCAATGTTGCTAATTAAGGTTGGTGGGATGATTACGCCTATCCTAAAAAAAGACTATCAAATCATTATGCTTTCAAATCAATTACCTATCGACGTATCCCTTGTGAGGGAGAGAAGCCAAACACAAAAAGAACATGCACATAAACACAACAACTGAAAAAATTAAATGGAATACACCAATAAGTACCAAATGATGAATGCTCAATTGTTGTAATGGAAAAGCAATATTAGAACCATCCATTTATAGTCCTAATGATTTTGGAAATTGTTGACAAAGAGTGTTACTTTTTTTTATTATAGTATAAATGATTTTTCTATAGTCGTAATGATTTTTCTTATTTCTTGTCTTTTGTCCCTTTTTGATTTCCTATGTTTGTGCTTCATGACAAGATTTTTTCACCTTCTTTTGATGGTATATTTCATTCACTCTATGTGGAATACTATTTTGTTCACTATTTTATTTCAACTTCATTTTTCTTTCATTTTTCATATACACACAGACTACACATGCTGATAAAAAAAATGAGCTATTTGATTTAGGTTTACTTTTCATTATTGTAAATGGTTAATATTTTTGATGGTACTTCTTGGTGTATTTAGACTATAAAAATAACCATATAAAAATAATAAATGTAGTAATGATGGTGTAGTGCATTATTGATGTAGGTTTGATGACTCTTGTCAATGTGCCAAACTATCAATGTGGTGGTGGGAAATGTGTGTTAAAGACTTCACGGACATTGAACAACCCTGGACGATAATTTTGGTGCTGCCCTAATTTTAAAAAGGTTTCTAATGTGTATATATTTAAAGTTTCTAATGCAAATACTATTCATTATAATATAAGAACTAATGTAGACTAGGTATCACAGGGAAATAATGGCTGCAGATACTTTAGTTGAGTCGATGACAACTCATCTGCATCTATCCTCCCATCTCCACTTATCCACGATGAAGGATTTGAGTGCAAAACGTGTCAGGCTAGGGCAAATTCTGAAATTATATTTTTACCATGGCTTCTCTGTATTGTAATCACATATCTAATTTGTTGTGACCATATGCAAAGATGAACTCAGGAATTAGTTAGTTTAGTATTTTCATATTGTAACTAATGTTTTAATATTGATATGACATAACTTCTCTTTTCCTCAAGTGTGCATATATATGGTTTACATCTTTTTTTAGAATAATTCTTCATGTTTATGGCTCAGGTGAGCCCCAATCTGCTATCAATCACATGATTTAACATTGATTTAGGCTGGAGGTAAACTACATGTGTCATGTAAACAACATGGTTGAATGCAATCTCTTTTGTGTGTTTTCAAGAGTTTTCCCACCAATACAAGTGTAAATAACACATTGAACATAATCTATGGACGCTACGTGGTATGAAGTCTCACTAAAGTTTGAGTGCAGTGTTGTATGAAGTCTCACTGAAGAAGAGTACTATAGAGAGCAGGCCTACCATACCAAGGAAGTTTGACAAGAATAATGAATATGGCTTAAATAGAATGGGAAGACATCTTTCTAGCCTGTGCTTGGTTCCTTCAACAATTAGCTTGATAATAAATGAAGCAAATGAAAGCTGAGCAATTAGCTTCCCAAGAAAAATCTTGTAAATGAGTTGTGTGTACCCCAATTCCTATGCCTTCTGTGCATACCTAAATGATATATTTGAAACAACAAGGGTAAATTTAGCCTTAACCTTGTTGTTTCAAATATATCATTTGGGTACGCACAGAGGGCACATTAATTGGGGTACATATAGTTCATTTATGGGATTTTTCTTGGATAGCGAATTGCTCATCTATCATCTACATTATTTATAAGCTAATTGCAGAAGGATCTAGGCTCAGGCTAGAAAGATGTCTTCCCAAACCCATAAAAACCATACACATAAAAATGACAACTAAGAAACATAAATGTACATTTCACAATAGCTGAGAAACATAATTGTAGGCATCATGGTCACAATTTTTTGGAGACAACATAATTGAGTTGTATACCCAGACAATGGAGAGTAATTTTTGCTCCTTTGATTCCAAGTTGACACTGTGAGATCCAAAGACCATAGATAAGGAATAAATTGAGAGAGTGGAGGAGGGCCATAATGACCAAAATAATATAGGACAAACCTCAAGTTAAATGAGGCAACTGCAAACATTTTAATAGAATTCTATTAAAATGTTTGTAGTTGCCTCATTTAACTTGAGGTTTGTCCTCTATTATTTTTGTCGTTATGGCCCTCCTCCACTCTCTCAATTTATTCCTTATCTATGGTCTTGGGATCCCACATTCTCAACTTGAAACCGGAGGAGCAGAAGTTGATCTTCATCATCTGGGTATACCACTCAATTACGTTGTCTCCAAAAAAATGTGATCATGATGCCTACAACTATGTTTCTCAGCTGTTGTGTCCCAAGACCCCTTATGACCCTTTACAACCATTTAAGACCTCTAAAAATACATCTTAGAGGTTTTAAAATGTTGTAAAGGGTCATAAGAGGCTCCTAGGAGGGGCCAGATGAGCTTCCACCTTTACGTGGTTGGCCCTGTTAAGTAGAGAATGTTAATTAAACTATTCTTGAAACATAATTGTAGGCATCATGGTCACATTGGGGATGAAGCTATTCTAAGTTGACACTGTGGGATGGAGAACAACTTGGAACCGGAGGTGCAGAAGTTGCTCTCCATCGTCTGGGTATACCACTCAATTACATTGTCTCCAAAATAATGTGACCATGATGCCTACAATTATGTTTCTCAGAGAATGTTAAACTATTCTTGAAACAAAGAGAAGCTCAAAGAGAAGCTGGCAACAACCAACAGAATGAGTGTGGACACCTAAAGATAAATATCAAATAGGGGAAAAGAGCCTGCAACAATAGAGGCAATAGCTATAGATACAGATGAGGATATCATAGAAATCTATAATTTAGTGTTTCAGAGAACAAATGATGGACTATGAATTAGGCATTTATGTGATATCATCATCTAAATCTATTATTTACATTAGAATACAGCCTGTGGATATTGATACTGCACCGGCCAAGCACGATGCAGGGATTGATTCTAATGTGAATTGTAGTACTCAAGGTATACATTTTCTATTTGAATTTTGATTACTAAATATTTAATAAAAGAAAACATATTCAATTGTTTAAGGTGGATTAGCTGTGATGATGAGACGTGCCATTTAGATGTTAACTATGACAGTCTCTTGGTTTCAGGCAATGCAGAAGGAGAAGCCTAGTTCAATATGCAATCTCACAGAATATGCACAGATATCAGGTGGAGTTGAAAAACACAACAGGGTTGCATTTTTTATAGAGGTCTTTAATTGCATATTTTAAGTTATAGACCATTGCAAAAATGTAAACATGTTGTGTTTTTTCAACTCCACCTGCTGTCTGTGCATAGTCTTCTTGTGTTGCACCCGCATTCTTCATTCAGAGTGGGAAAAATCTTATTTTTGATGCAGGGGAGAGAAGTCAAACACAAAGAACATGCAAATAAACATGACAGCTACAAACCATAAATGTAGGTATCACAATAGGTGAGAAACTTAAATGTAGGAATCATGGTCCCAATTGTTTGGAGATACAACATAATTGAATGCTATACCTAGAAAATGCAACACAACCACTACTGTAGTTCTAAGTTGACACTATGGATCCAAAAACCATATATAGATTCCTTATCTTTGGTTTTTGGATCCTGTGGTATCAACTTAGAACTACAAGAGCAGTGGTTGCCTTGCATCGTCTAGGTATACCACTCAATTATGTGGTGTTTCCAAAACACTGTGACCATGATGCCTACATTTATGTTTCTTAGCTGTTGTTTCCTAGGACCCCTTATGACCCTTTACGACCATTTACGACCTCTAAGAATACATCTTAGAGGTCTTTGTTGGTGTTTGAAAACTCTTATGCCACTTAGGGCTACCAATATGCCTTGAGACTGATGTTAGGACTGGTTAAATCCAAGTGTGAAAGCTCTTCAAGGCAACTGGACCAACTATAGGGACAAGACTACCCTCTTCACTTCAGGCTCTACAAATCCATGGTGGATGTACCTAATCCAGACAAAACTCCACTCACTACACACCTTATACTTCTAGATTTATAAAGCAGATCATAGTAAAGGATTACTAAATACTAACCAGGTATTCATTGAATCAACTCTACTATGTAGGGTAAAATGGTCTTGTGAAGGGTATTACTACCAACAACAATACTTAAAACTTAAAATGGTCTTTGATTAATCAGGATAGGGAAGGTAGACAAGAGCCAATCAAACATTGGACTCAACTAAATGTACTAATCCTTGATTAGTGCCATTATCCATTAGGCAGACCTCACATACAAAAAATGAAACATGAACCAACTATTATCAAAGACTCATAGCCATAAATATAAATGTTCCAACCCATCCACTACTTATAAGATCCTTCTATAGACAACCAAGATGAATCTATGTCCCTTCTAAAGTAAATTTCACTTGATCCTAGATCAAGAACTAAAGATAAGAACATATGCAAAGGTAACCCTATGCAATAGATTAGAAAATCCAAAACTCACATGAATGACACCAAGGAGAGACTTGTAAACATGAAATAGTTATATTAAGTATGATGAGTCATGTACATGATCAAAGTAGGACATAGATCAAACCACTTCAATAACCTGCAAAAGACTTCCACAAATTCTATTCAGCATATATGGAATGTGATACAACACTGCTACAAACCCCTGGAACCAACCGAAATTAGAACCTCTGGACTGATCCCAAATTTGAACCCTTACTGAGTCAAAAAAGCTACAATTTATACCACTAGCTACCTTGGAAACCCAAAATAGGTTGCAATAAGCTACAGACAGCTAGGGCTAGGGTTTCACCCACTAGAACAGCTAGAAAAACATCAAAATTTACTACAGGGGTAGAAAACATAGGCAACATGGATAATCAGATCCAAAAATGATCTGTAATCATGAGAAATTGTGAGCTCAGTACAAAACACCAGGGATAGCCACAAGAAATAGTCCAATCAACTATCTACAAACACACCTCAAGAAACAAAATAGTCCTTCTCATCAACTTTGCAACTGCTACTATCCTACAAAAATTAATTCTGAGTAGCCCCCATCATCACACACAACCTACTACCAAAAACTAGCAAGAAACCCTGTAATCATATTTGAAATCAGGCACCAACGGCTAGCCAATCAACCTTTAAATCATAGTTGCCGGTACTACATTTTCTTGGCAAATCAGGTGGTCCACAACGGTCAACAAGCCCATGAAAAATCCAAGTTTGCACCACTATTTCAGCAGCCAATCAGGATCTAACACCTCAGTAGCACTAGCACCATGGACCCACCTTTAATTCTGCAATGGCAAAATTCATAATAGTTGTCGCATGATCGCATAGCTAGAAAATGAGCTATGTGAACATGCGACAATTTGCGCGCATAACCGCCACCGCTGCTAACACAAAGTGTCAGTCACATGATCACATAGCCTTGAAAAAGGCTATGCGAACATGTGACTAACTGCCAACATTCACCACTGCTACCGCCATGCTAACCAATCGGGAATGACCACTCCACCACCTATTATCGGGCCCCAGAAAGGAAGAAACTTGTCGCATGGTTGCAAGCTATGAAAATGGCCCTTGCGATCATGTGACAAGGCCATAAGACCACCACATTGTCACCCGCCGGCTAATGAAAAGTGCCCATGCCATAAGAGCACTGGCCCCATGGCCCCTTTCTTTCAGACATGACCACCACCATAGCACCACGTGGCACCCAATAGAAATTCACCAACTCACCACCGCAGATGCCACATTACCACTTGCCACCGAGCCCCAGGGACATGCGTCAACCGGTCGCATGATTGCATGTCAGAAAACTCTAACATGTGATCATGCGACAGCCAACCATAGGCCACCACATAACCATCTCTAACAAACAGGTCCACTAGGTAGTCTCCACATAAAGCAAAAATGATAGTTGTTGCTATACTGTGATGTTAAAAAATGAGCATCTCCACTCAGCGGTATAACGATAACCACTAGATCTATCCATGCTTTAACTCCCTCAGAAAACTAAAGACCCACCGACACCATCCAACATGTCATTCCACCAACCAATCAAAAGATGTCAACTCATTCCACCCTGACAACAGACCCACTGACAGCCCTTATAGGAAAATCCAAAGGCCTATCGCAAAATCGTAAAGGTTAAACTCATGCATCTTTACCATGTGAATATACAACAACCATCGATCTTGTCTGAACTTTAACCATGCTATAAGCATGAAGAACTAAGTCCCATAGATGAACTACCACCTCACCACCATAGACACATGTCAACTAGTCGCATGATTGCATAGCCAAAAATTGGGCTATGCAATCATGTGACAGCCAACCAAATGTCACCACATGACTGCCAACAGGACCACACCCTTTCCACCAACCGGCCCCATGGGCAAGAAGTAACTGGTCGCATGGTCGCATATCAGACAAATTTGACATGCGATCATGCGACAACCAATCATTTTGAAACCTTTGAATACCCAGGCCCACCATCCATCACACTTGCACAGTTAGGGAACGCCAGCAAATAAGAAACTATGAGGTCGAAAACACACAGGGTTTTTGATGGAAAAGATCGAAAACACACAAGGTTTATAACACCAAAAGATAAGCACACAAAAGCTTGAAGGAAAAGGTCAAAAACAATGAGGGTTTTCACACAGACTAAAAAAATCATGGATTTTCAAAAACACTGTGGGTTTTTGACACTGTGGCAGATTCTAGAATTTGTTTCCTATAGACGTTAGAACTTGAATAACTTTCTAAATTTTGCAATTCAGCACATGCAATTTGGACTAGAGCAAGGTGACACATTGAAGAGCATGGGGCTAAGAGCACAAACCATGAAATCAAGTGGATTTTCATCACACATTAAAACAAGCTTGAAGTAGGGCGGGACAACATGACAAAATATTTGTAGGGAACAGGCCATTTTCAAGGGATTTTGCATTGATAGAAAAATGGACTAACAGTGGCTCTAGTTGGGGACATGTATATCCTATAGATACAATGAGGACCTTAGATCTCTAGGAAGAAGCAGACCACCCACTAGAAAAAATAGAGAGACCTCAAAAAACACAGGGAACAAGAAAGAAAGACACACAACAGAAAAAGGGAAAACTATACAAAGTGTACATTTTTTACAAAAACCTGCAGCAACAAACATGAGTTAATTCTTGCCTCTATCAAAAATCTGATTTTTGTTTCTTCCTTCATGTGGCACACCATATTTTTACTTTCACCTTTTTCACCAGGCATGTCAACATGTTCAATCAGCATATCAGGAAGAACAAAGTAACTATCCTCATAGTGCATGTAAATTTTTTTGGCACTTTCTCCCTCTTGCTCACTATGAAGAAAAGATTCAACATGTCCAAGATCAACGTCGTCAGATAAGAACCTATTCCTTTCCACTAACTCATGGATGCTATCAACTAGAAACACAAAAGCCTCATATTCTACCTACAGAAAGGCCTCATTCATACCTCGATTTTGCATTTCCACAGGTGTAACTGGCTAGACCTCAAATGAATAATCAGACTGATACCCATAGATGGAAAATGGGCATCCTGATTCAACTAAATCTGGGACCTCCACATGTTCTTCAAACAAAAGATTGATAACTCCATGCAATGCACCATGCTGAACATCATGACAAAAAATGGGTTGATAATCATCATAGTCTTCATCATATAAAGTGTTAGTGAACACTTTAAACTCACTACCCATTTTAGGATTATATAATAACCCATCACTTAAACCTTCATGTTCAAACTCACTGACATCACATTTAATTATCACTTCCTTATCTTCATACTCCTCACTAAAGGAGTGTTCACTTCCATCATTACTCTCTTCCTCCCATGCCTCATCTGATTCACATGAGGACACATCAACATCACTGTCTTCATCATCCTCACCTGAATAACCACTGAAATCACATTCAAACATTTCTGAATGAATGGAGAATCCTGCACACCTTGACTCTAATATCTTCTCACTGCCACAATCTGAATACTCCTTTGACAAAGATTCATTTGAAGTACCCTCAGCATCAGACATGGGTTGGTCTGGAATATAACATTTATTCCCCTTTTGCTAACGGTCTCTTTGCAACCTTTTCCATTCATCATCATCAGCAAACTCCTCTAAGAACAACCACTTAAACTCAGTCAAAGAAGAAATGCATTTTGGGGGCAAATTTAGATACCAATTAGATGCAACCCCTTTGAGGGATCTCCCAAAAAACATCATACTAACATCCTCATCAAGAATCTGATATTCTATAATAAATCTATAAAATGCTAGGACATGCTTTACTGCTGAATTATACTAGCAATCAAAAATAGGAATCAAACCCAAAAGCTCACTAGGGAAAGAATGAGGGGATCCTGGAAGAACATAGCTCAAAGGTCTATCCAACTTGAGGAAACCAAGCAGCCTAGACTGACTTTTCCCTTGATTATTCATTTGATTTGAAACAAGATGAGAGCCACTCATCTTATTTCAGTCTTCCCTTTATACTAGCACTGAATACTTGATAGGGAAACATTATAATCATAAATACTTGGAAGTTTTGCAGCAAAAAACTTTGTTGACTAGGAAGACATGGTAGATCTAGAGCTTACCATGCAGCTCCATCAGGTTCTTTGATATGTAGAGTTGCGACCTCCTTAAAGAGGAAATATATTCTTTTTTTCTGCTCCCAACCAATACAAAACTCCAAGTAACTCACTGTTTATCAAAAGGAACACTGATCAAATAGAAAAAATCAGAGCCACCACTCACAACTAGGTGAGAAAATTTAGCAAATGCTAATTCATCTATCTGACTCTATGATCTTTTAACCAGACTCTGGGATGATCTAGCCAAGCAAAAGAACTTTCTATCTTTTACTTCTTCCCTAGCAGAGTCGCCATCTTGTTTGTGTTTGAAATCTCTTATGCCACTTAGGGCTGCCAATATGCCTTGAGACTGACATTAGGACTGGTTAAATCCAAGTGTGAAAGCTCTGCAAGCCAACTAGACCAACTATAGGGACAAGACTACCCTCTTCACTTTAGGCTCTACAAAACCATGGCAGGTGTACCTAATCTAGACAAAACTCCACTCACTACACACCTTATAGTTCTAGATTCATAAAGCAGATCATAGTAAAGGATTACTAAATACTAACCAGGTATTCATTGAATCAACTCTACTATGTAGGGTAAAATGGTCTTGTGAAGGGTATTACTACCAACAACAATACTTAAAACTTAAAATGGTCTTTGATTAATCAGGATAGGGAAGGTAGACAAGAGCTAATCAGACATTGGACTCAACTAAATGTACTAATCTTTGATCAGTGCCATTATCCATTGGGCAGACCTCACATACAAATAATGAAACATGAACCAACTATTGTCAAAGACTCATAGCCATAAATATAAATGTTCCAGCCCATCCACTACTTATAAGATCCTTCTATAGACAACCAAGATGAATCTATGTCCCTTCTAAAGTAAATTTCACTCGATCCTAGATCAAGAACTAAAGACAAGAACATATGCAAAGGTAACCCTATGCAATGGATCATAAAATCCAAAACTCACATGAATGACACCAAGAAGAGACTTGTAAACATGAAATAGTTATATTAAGTATGATGAGTCATGTACATGATCAAAGTAGGACATAGATCAAACCACTTCAATAACATACAAAACACGTCCAAAAATTTTATTCAGCTTACATGCAATGTGATACAACCCAGCTACAAACCCCTAGAACCAACCGAAATCAGAACCTCTAGACTGATCCCAAATTCAAACCCTTACTCAGTCAAAAAAGCTACAATTTATATCACTAGCTACCTTGGAAACCCAAAATAGGTTGCAATAAGCTACGGAAAGCTAGGGCTAGGGTTTCACCCACTAGAACAACTAGAAAAACATCAAAACTTATTGCAGGGGCAGGAAACACAGGCAACCTAGATAATTAGATCCAAGAATGATCTGTAATCATGAGAAATTACAAGCTCGGTAAAGAACACCAGGGATAGCCATGAGAAATAGTCCAATCAACCATCTGCAAACACACCTCGAGCAATAAAATAGTCCTTCTCATCAACTTCGCAACTGCTACTGTCCTACAAAAATTAATTCCGAGCAACCCCCATCATTGCACAGAGCCTACTGCCAAAAAATAGCAAGAAACCCTGCAATCATATTTGAAATTAGGTGCCAATAGCTAGCCGGTCAACCTTTAAATCACAGTCACGGGTACTACATTTTCTTAGCAAATCAGGTGGTCCACAATGGTCAACAAGCCCATGAAAAATCTAAGTCCGCACCACCGCTTCAATAGCCAATCAGGATCTAACACCTCAGCAGCACTAGCACCATGGACCCACCTTTAATTCCGCAATGGTGAAATTCATAACAGTTGTCGCATGATCGCATAGCCATGAAATAGGCTATGCGAACATGTGACAACCCGCAAACCTCTACCTTGACGCATAACTACCACCGCTGCTAACACAAAGTGTCAGTCACATGATCGCATAGCCTTGAAAAAGGCTATGTGAACATGTGACTAACTGCCAGCATTCACCACTGCTACCACCATGCTGACCAATTGGGAATGCCCACTCCACCACCTATTATTAGGCTGCAACAAGGAAGAAACTTGTCACATGGTCACAAGCTGTGAAAATGGCCCTTGCGATCATGCGATAAGGCCATAAGACCACCACATTGTCACCTGCTAGCCAATGAAAAGTGCCCACACCACCAAGAGCACTAGCCCCACGCCCCCTTTCTTTTGAACATGACCACCACCGCAGCACCACATGGCACCCAATAGAAATTCACCACGTCACCACCATGGACGCCACATTACCACCTGTCGCCAGGCCTCAGGGACACGCATCAACCGGTGGCATGATCGCATGTTAGAAAACTCTGACATGTGATCATGTGACAGCCAACCATAGGCTTCCACATAACCATCTCTAACAAATGGGTCCACCGAGCAGTCTCCACATAAAGTAGAAATGATGACTATCACTATATCGTGATATTAAAAAATGAGCATCTCCACTCAGCAGTATAACGACAACCACTAGATCTTTCCATGCTTTAACTCCCTCAGAAAACTATGGACCCATCGACGTCATCCAACATGTCATTCCGCCAACCAATCAAAAGATGCCAACTCATTCCACCCTAACAATGGACCCACTAACAGCCCTTACGGGAAAATCCAACAGCCTGTTGGAAAAGCATAAAGGTTAAACATCATGCATCTTTACCATGTGAATATATGACAACCACCAATCTTGTTCAAACTTTAACCATGCTGGAAGCATGAAGAGTCAGGTCCCACTAACAAACTGCCACCTCACCACCGCAGACACGTGTCAACTAGTCACATGATCGCATAGCCAAAAATTGGGCTATGCGATCATGCGACAGCCAACCAAAGGCTGCAACATGACTACCAGCAGGACCACACCCTTTCCACCAACCGGCCCCATGGGCAAGAAGTAAACGGTCGCATGGTCGCATATCAGAAAAATATGACATGCAATCATGCAACAACTAATCATTTTGAAACCTTTGAAGACTCAGGCCCACCATCCATTGCACTTGCGCAGTTAGGGAACACCAGCAAACAGGAAACTATAAGGTCGAAAACACACAAGGTTTTCAATGGAAAAGATAAAAAACACACAAGGTTTCTGACACCAAAAGATAAGCACACAAAAGCTGGAAGGCAAAGGTTGAAAACAATGAGGGTTTTCACACAAACTGAAAACATCATAGATTTTCAAAAACACTATAGGTTTTTGACACTATGGCAGATTCTAGAATTTGTTTCCTGCAAACGTTAGAACTTGAATAACTTTCGGGATTTTGCAGTTCAGCACGTGCAATTTGGACTAGAGCAAGGTGACACATTGAAGAGCATGGGGATAAGAGCACAAACCATGAAATCAAGTGGATTTTCATCACACATTAAAAAAATCTTGCAGCAGGGCGGGACAACATGACAAAACATTTGCAGGGAACAGGCCATTTTCAAGGGATTTTGCATTGATAGGAAAATGGACTAACAGTTATAGACCATTGCAAAAATGTAAACATGTTGTGTTTTTTCAACTCCACCTACTTTCCATGCATATTCTGCTTGTGTTGCACTTGCATTCTCGATTAAGAGTGGGAAAAATCTTAATTTCGATGCAAGGGAGAGAAGCCAAACACAAAGAACATGCAAATAAACATGACAGCTACAAAACATAAATGTAGGTATCACAACAGTTGAGAAACTTAACTGTAGGCATCATGGTCCCAATTGTTTGGAGATACAACATAATTGAATGCTATACCCAAAAAATGCAACACAGCCACTACTCCTATAGTTCTAAGTTGACACCTTGGATCCAAAAACCATATATAGATTCTTTATCTTTGGTTTTTGGATCCCGTGGTATCAACTTAGAACTACAGGAGTAGTGGTTGTGTTGCATCATCTAGGTATACCACTCGATTATGTGGTGTTTCCAAAACACTGTGACCATGATGTCTACATTTATGTTTCTCAGCTGTTGTGTCCTAGGACCCCTTATGACCCTTTACGACCATTTACAACCTCTAAGAATACATCTTAGAGGTTTTAAAATGTCGTAAAGGGTCATAAGAGGCTCCTAGGATGGGCTAGATGAGCTTCCACCTTCACGTGGTTGGCCCTATTAAGTAGAGAATTTTAATTAAACTATTCTCAAAACATAATTGTAAGAATCATGGTCACATTTTTTTGGAGACAACATAATTGAGTTGTATACCTACATGGAGAGCAATTTCTACACCTCTGATTCCAAGTTAACACTGTGGGATGGATAACAACTTGGATTCGGAGGTGCAGAAGTTTCTCTCCATCATTTGGGTATACCACTCAATTACATTATCTCCAAAAAAATGTGACCATGATGCCTATAATTATGTTTCTCAGAGAATGTTAAACTATTCTTGAAACAAAGAGAAGCTGGCAACAACCAACAGAATGAGTGTGGACACCTGAAGATAAATATCAAATAGGGGAAAAGCACCTGCAACAATAGAGGTAATAGTTGTAGATATAGATGAGGATATCATAGAAATCCCTAATTTAGTGTTTTACAAAACAAATGATGGACTGTGAATTAGGCATTTCTATGGTATCATCATCTAAATCTATTATTTACATTGGAATACAGCTTGCGAGTATTGATACTACACTGGCCAAGCACAATGGAGACATCGATTCTAACATGAATTGTAGTACTCAAGGTATACATTTTCTATTCAAATTTTGATTAATGAATATTTAATACAAGAAAACATATTCAATTGTTTAAGGTGGATTAGTTGTGATGATGAGACACGCCATTTAGATGTTAACTGTGACAGTCTCTTAGTTTCAGGCAATGCAGGAAAAGAAGCCTAGTACAATATGCAATCTCAATTCATATACATAGGATATCAGGTGGATTTGAAAAACACAATAGGGTTGCATTTTTGATACAGGTCTTTAATTGCATATTTTAAGTTATAGACCATCTTGAAAATGTAAACGTGTTGTGTTTTTTCAACTCCACCTTCTATCCGTGCATATTTTGCTTGTGTTGCATGCACATTCTTGATTCAGAGTGGGAAAAATCTTATTTTTGATGCGAGGGAGACAAGCCAAACAAAAAGAACATGCAAATAAACATGACAGCTAAAAAACATAAATGTAGGTATCACAACAGCTAAGAAACATAAATGTAGGCATCATGGTCCCAATTGTTTGGAGTCACAACATAATTGAATGCTATACCCAAAAACTGAAACACAACTACTACTCTTCTAGTTCTAAGTTGACACTGTGGATCCAAAAACCATATATAGATTCCTTATCTTTGGTTTTTGGATCCCGCAGTGTCAACTTAGAACTACAGGAGTAGTGGTTGTGTTGGATCATCTAGGTATACCACTCAATTATGTTGTGTTTCCAAAACATTGTGACCATGATGCCTACATTTATGTTTCTTAGCTGTTGTGTCCTAGGACCCCTTAAGACCCTTTACGACCATTTATGACCTCTAAGAATACATCTTAGAGGTCTTAAAATGTCGTAAAGGGTCATAAGATGCTCCTTGGAGGGGCCAAATGAGCTTCCACCTTCACATGGTTGGCCCTGTTAAGTAGAGAATGTTAAACTATTATCGAAACAAAGAGAAGCTCAATAATTTATATCTGAATACCAATTTTGTTCTTATCAAACAGTCAAAACATTTAAATAGTCTTTTAAACTGCTATTAAAAATAAAATATTTAATCAACATTTACTTACAAATTTGTGTGCTTGTCTGAGTTTGATACGCAGATTTGCATATCAAACTCAGACAAGCACACAAATCTGTAGGTAAACGAAGCTTTCTTAGTCAGTTTGATTTTTCTTGAGGCTGTGAATATACAGTACAATGAAAATGCTTTGTTCAATCTAATTGTGCTAAATAGAAGAAAATAGTTAAATCAAAGCTTCATAGATTCATATATGCATACTAATTATAGACAAGCAATATATTCAACTAAAAGTAGGAATATATTGAAAATGGTGTCACATTTTTTTTTAAACAAAAGTTAGTATTGGTCAAAATTTCATCCTTTATAGAGTACTAAATTCGACTAGGACGTTATATGTTCGATGGTCCATTTAATGAATTTGCATGGATAATTCGACGATTGAATGGACTAATTTTGACTAGGATGCTATACATTTGATGAATTGGGATGGATAATTTGATGACAAAATGGTCTCAATTTCGACCATCACACCAATTGATTGACATCTTATTCTTCCAGTTCCAAGGGACTGTTGTAGTTGATAATTCGACCAGTTATGGGGTCAAAATTTTGACTATTATTTACCATGTAGAAAATTCAATGAACAAAGATAGACAACAGTTTTAGTCACCTATTTGACCAATTGTTGTAGAAAATTTGACTAATTCTCATCAAACTTTAAGGTAAAATTTACTAGTGATACATACATACATACATACATACATACATACATACATACATACATACATACATACATACATACATACATACATACATACATACATACATACATACATACATACATACATACATACATACATACATACATACATACATATATATATATATATATATATATATATATATATATATATATATATATATATATATATATATATATCCAAATTGGACAAATTATTTTTGTTGTACATGGCACTTGGAGTCAAGTGTGTCTCTAAACATTGTGAGCTTCCCATATTCTTTAAGTGTTCTGTCACAATTATATTTGTCAAAGATTGAATTAGGGATTAAGCATTTTCTCACAATTTTATTTGTACATTGATGAGAATCAATGATGGAGATTTTTTAGATTATGAGAAAATGTATATGCAGTGGAGGCCACAAGGGATTTTTATTAATATTTTCTAGAGTGGCTATAGACATACGAGGGTTTCCAGATTGAGTACTAGTATAGAGATAATGATTCGGTAACCTACGTCTATAAAACCTTCACAAATATCCCTGCTTTGGCCTCCACTCATACCTCTTCTTAGAATTTAGAAAATTTGGATATTGTTTCTCATCCATGCATGAAATGTACTAGTGATATCATTTGGTTAGTGCTACTGATGAAGAATATTCCAACTTCTACCATTCACTTTTAAAGGTTTTTCTTAATGGATGTAATTATGTACTAGTAACTTGTATTCAACACATGTTGGCAAGTGATCCTTCTTAGCCACTATTGTTTTATAAGGTTTGCCTCAATCCCTACCAATAGGTTGTAGTTTCATTTTATAGATGTGTAATTCAGAGGGAGCTTATAGTAATAAATCATATAATGTTGTTTTGAATACGAAGAACACTAGAAAAATTGAATCAGTGGAGGAGGAGAATGACGAGGATATTGATTCTCCACTTAGCCGTTACCTTAGAAAAATGAGCAAGAAACCAAAAAAGAAATGATTGTAATTAACATTTTTTGCTAATGAAAGAACGTTGTCTTAATGGATGTAATTTTGTACTAGTAAATGTTCATGAATGATGTGTTAATGAATTATTCATAATGTTATGTGTTAATGAATGTTATCATGTGATTATAATGATTGAATGTTATATTTCAAAAATGGATGAATGAATGTTATTAGATGTTAATGGGGAATTTAGAGTGATGTTAGGGGGGTGGAGGGGTCAATGAGCTTCCACCTTCATGTGGTTGGCCTTGTTAAGTAGAGAATATTAAACTATTCTCAAAACCAAGTGAAGCTCAAACTAAACCAATGATGTAGGTTCAATGGTCATTAACACCTACTTCTTATTCCATATTATTTCTCATTCACTTTAATAAATATTTTACTTCTTAAACATGTTCATCAACCAATCTGCATCACCATGTTCATCCAATTAGATTTATAGATAAGAGAGTGAATGGGGATTTTTTATAAAGCACTTACCTTTAAGCCTAAAAATCTAGATGAAAAATTATTAGCTACCTCTAAATGACACATTCTCATGTTTCTTCCTACGCCTTTTACTTCCCTACTACCTTGTCTTAGGTAGCTTCCTTCTTATGAGTTTTTTAATTGATTATGAATGATGAAGTTTTATGGCTGCACTATTACTGATAAGTTTTATTTAATGTTTTGTATAATGTGCACGTGACAAGATGATCTCACTCATTAAGGATAGAGATTCCCCATATATATTTTCATTCATCAACTTTACATGTTAATATTGCATATAGGGAGTTAAAATTGTCTAAAAGTGTCACTCACTCTTGTCATGGATGTCTGCTCTTTATTCCTAGCATTTGGCTATCCTTGACTATTATGATCTTGTTGATCTTTATTTTTTTCACTGTGACTACTCTCCTCTTAAACATATGTTTAGATCTATTTTTAAATAGAAATGAAAAGATCTCATATCTTTGAAACAGTGAGATTATCCCAAGGACAATGATGTCTAGTGTTAGAATAATGAACACCATGAATTGGTGAAAAACCCATTGAATGAATCTACCGTATCAAGAAAATTAATCTTTGTCTTAAAAAATGAGAGCTTACAAAATAATCCTTATCTAAAGCATGAAGATCTTATAACAAAGGAAACCCCACCTCTTATAATGAAACTTGATGTTTCTCATATAAATCTTGATGCTTAGAACCATGATACCCACTTTTATTTGATAAAACCTATTGTTCCACTTTTGAATACACTTCTTTATCATCTATCTGCTATTCTTAATGAGCAACCTTCTATTTATTGTTGTTTCTTGAATGAATCTCACTAGTTACTCATTATGGACTACTATTTACTAATAAAAATCCTTTTGTTCTTGTTTATAAAATGCTTGTTCTACTTGAAAATTTGCACTACAACATAGATTTTTGTTCATGCATTGATTCACCGACATTTATTCTCTGATTGAAGGCTTTAAAGCTTAGGCACAATCATACATCCCTACTTCTTGAGAAGAATATTCAGCCCCAGAGGTAAATGTTGTCCTTTGGTTCATTGTCTTTGGATATGGGTCTCATAAGCAATTGTGAACATCATAAATAATTTACTTTAATCAAGTTTTGGAGAAACCCATCTTGCACTCCTACTCTCTCTGCATTCTGCAGTTAACTGTGTTTCAAATAATTTTATCAACCATCTTGGAATGCTATTTTTGTTGTGTAGATTGATTCATTTGATTTTGTAATACAATAACAAACACTTGTTTTAACTATGTAGATTTTGTGTGTCAGGAATTTACTTTCAACTAATAATAAGATATCCAACCATGACAAAGGTTAGTAACAATGTAAACCTTTTATGAGTAGTTATTTTATAATCTTCATATGAAATTTTTTATACAGTTGATTTTATCATAGAAGTGATGATTTTTCTCACCCACTGAAGGCTATGGGAAATAAATCAAGCCATTATCATTATGATTTGTTCACAATATTTTTTGTGCAACTCAGACATTTTTCCCCATCAACATTGTTTACTCCATTACACCATGTGTGCTAATTTAAAGTTTTAATTATGTTTTTGTTCATCTTTAATGTTTAGTGTATCATTTTTTAGGGTTATCTCTATTGACTAGAAACCACAAACTTTCTTAAGTATGCTCACCTCACAGGGTATTCTAAGCATGACTTGGTGATCAAAGTTGAACTCCTCCTGTTCCTTTTCCAACAAGGCTCAATACAGAAAATGACCGAAATAACTGGTGGGAATAATGCACCATGTTTATTTGAGTCTTCTCTTAATTCTTACACCAAACTCAAACTAAGAAACAAAAATTCATGGATATTTGAAATTTTCTTTGAAGGCTGCAAAACATTAATTTATTGCAATTTTTTCACTTAATGAGGATCAAATTCAAGGAATAGAAAATTTTCTATATATTTTGATTTTTTTTTAATTTCATATATTTAGATTTGAATTTTGTTTTGAACAAGTTATTATAAAAAACTTATTCTCGCCATATCATAGTGGGGGCCTTCACCAAAAGGAGAGAGAAGGAAACTAGACATAGCAAATCTCCCAACAAAGATGATCCAACATTAGAAGAGATGGAGCTCACTAGGTCTAACTACTCTAATTTTAAATCTACACTAGATGCAACAACCACAAAGTCAAGAAGGAAATTCTTTTGTCAATGGTTGCAATTGTTAGAAAGTAAAGTCCACCAAGATAACTGAGAGGGGGGGGTGAATCAATTATTAGATAATTATAACCTTTATCAACTTCAACAAAATTTAACCATGTAAGCAATGTAATTACCAACCATAGAAAGATATTCATACACAATGACACAATAACACAAGATATGTTGACTAGGGAACCTCTTGATCAAAGAGTAAACCCCAGTGGGAATGATGCCCACAAAAGATCCACTAATATAAATATTCCTTGTGAAAGGATGGACTCTGTTAGGAGTCTTATGAAATACATTTGGTACATATGAATCCCTATTAGGAGATTTTGAATCCTTGTTAAAAGATTCTAACCCTATGAGGAGTTATGGAAGACAGAAGGACCCACTGCCCAAACAACTTCAGGGTAAGATCACTGAACACACTGTCCAAATGACCTTAATATTATTTAGTAGAATAATATGAAATATGTTACCTCCTTACTATGCCAAACCACACTCATTGCTACACCAGATCTCAATTCCAGATCTTTGTACTTCGCATGTCTTCCTTCACAATTTCACTTTCACAACTTCATTAGCTCTTTTGTTCACTTCATGCTTACATTCACATTCAACCATACCATGCTCATACTTCTTTCACATTACTACAACTAAATTCAATAAAGAAAAACATTCCTTCCTTTATACCACACTCAAATAATTACAAATGAGTCGACACACAAATACAAAATAAAAGTTTCCACACGCTACATCAAAATTACACAAAATTGTCATCTTCCAGATATAATAACTCTTCACTCATGCTACCTCAAAGTTTTCATTGTGAACCAAATTACTATCAATGTGTCTCAAACTTCCCTTTAATTGTACAAAACTAGATTCCATCCTGATTAGGAGATATCATCTGATTTCCACAAACCGCTACTCAGGAACACTGCATGAATACTGCTTCCACCAAAATGCTCATAACTTCCATGAACAAATGAATTACTGTCTGCGCTCTTAACCATAGAAAAATAACATATCAAATAATATAATCTCAACATTTCATAGCTCCAACTACAATATCTCATGTGCGCTAATCAAAACACTGTCTGCTTCTCTGCTGTCTCCAAAAGATCACTATGTTGACATCAATGACAATCATAGTCATGAATGCAAAAACAACTGCTATAGAATGACTACCAACATCCATCATTCATTCCTAACAATCTCCCCCATTAGCATTGATGGCAACATAGATGAAAAATATCCAATGTTCCAAAAATCCAATACTGCAACATTGCTGCTCTGACAAACATTTCAAATCTTGCTTCGTTATCATGTTCAGTTCTCTCAAATAGATGGTAAAAGTGGTTTTTCATGTACACTTCTCCCCCATTGACATCAATGATATAAATTTCATCACTATGTCAACAACAACTCAATGTCAATAGACACTGTTCAGAAAATACATTCACAAGAGTCCTCATGACTTAGCTCACATACTCCCCCATAGAGGAAGTACCAACATCCAATCCAGAAGAAAGATAGGGCTCATATACCACTGGATGGATGAAACTAACTACATCATTAGTCAAAATTAGGCTAGGGAAAAACTCCAAGCATACCTCTCAGATACTCAAATGTATCCTTAGGAAAAGGCTTTGTAAATATGTCTGCTATCTGTTCCTTTGTGCTTGTGTACTCCAGTCTGACTTCTTTTTCAGGAACTTTCTCTCTTACAACATGATACTTGATCTCTATATGCTTAGTCTTTGAATGTAAAATAGGATTCTTAGACATACTAACTATACTGGTGTTGTCGCAATGTATGACAACAAGCTCAAAAAAACTAATTCCAATATCCTTCAACATTTGCTTCATCCAAATTATCTGGTTGCAATTGTTTGCTGCTGCTACATACTCTTCTTCTGTTGTGCTCTATGAAATACAATTCTTCTTCTTGCTTAGCCAAGAAACTAATCTTCCTCCAAGAAAAAAGGCTCCACCACTGGTGCTTTTCTTGTCATCAACACTACCTCCCCAATCAGCATCTGTTTATGCACATAGGGTAAAATCATCAAATTTTTCATACCACAATCCATAGTCCATTGTACCTCTTAAATATCTTAGTATCCTCTTTACTACTGCATAATGTGACTCTCTAGGTTCAACTTGAAATCTTGCTACCATTCCAACTAAATGTTGTATATCCAGTCTAGTATGTGTCAAGTACTGTAATCCTCCAATCATGGATCTCTATTTCTTCCGCTCAACTACCGGTGTTTCATCTTTGCTAGATAGTTTATGTCTTGTAACCATAAGTGTTCCAACTAGTTTATAGTTCTCCATTCCAAATATTTTCAGAAAATCATTCAAGTAATTTTTCTGACATACAAAGATACCATCATTGTTCTGTGTTATTTGTAATTCTAAAAAGTATTTCATCTCACCAATCATACTCATTTCAAATTCAGTCTTCATTTCATCAACAAATTTGTCACTAGCTTCATCTTCTCATCCAAAGATAATGTCATCAACAAAAATAACTATAATCAATAAACCATTTTCAATTTCTTTTGTGTACAAATTGCTATTAGCTATTCCTTTAGTAAATCCCAATTTCAACAAATACTTATCCAGTCTAGCATACCAAGTTCTAGGTGCTTGCTTTAGTCCATATAATGCTTTTTCTAGTTTACATACCATATCTCTTTCTTGAGTCAAAGGAAAACCTTCAGGCTGCTCAATGTAGACTTCTTCCAATTCACCATTCAGAAATGAGGACTTCACATCCATCTAATACACTTTGAATTTCTTAAAAGCTGCATAGGCCAAGAACATTCTTATTGCTTCAATCCTTGCCACAGGTGCAAAAGTTTCTTCATAGTCAATTCCTTCTTGTTGTGAGTATCCTTTACAAATTAATCTTGCTTTGTTTCTCACTACTTCTCCTTGTTCATTCATCTTGTTTCTGAATACCCATTTAGTTCCAATCACATTCTTGTCTTTAGGTGTAGGGACCCATTCCCACGGCTTGTTCTTTTCAATTTGATCTAGTTCTTCTCTCATAGCATTTATCCAATGTTCATCTTCACAAGCTTCACTAGTAGATTTAGGTTCAATTTGAGAAATCAAACATAAATGTACCTTATTCTGAGTCAGATTTCCTCTATCCAAACTTTGAATAACTTGTTCAATAGGATGATGTCTTGATATATACCTATTTGGTGTCATAGTTACAGATCTTGCTTCAACTGTAGATTCTTCTCTAGATTCCTCTTTGGTTTCTTCTGTAGGACTCTCATTCAAGAATTCACTATCAGTCTCATAGAGTAATTCAGTAGTTTCAATGTTAGGCTAAGGATGAGCTTCTTCATCAGATTCATAATCAAGCATTCTTTCCTAAATTTTAAACTTCTCATCAACTTTAACATTTGCGCTTTGAACAATAGTTTTATTTCTCTTATTGTAACATCTATATGCTTTTCTCTTCAAAGAATATCCAAGAAAAATACCTTCATCACTTATAGGATCAAACTTTCCAATATCATCATCTCTCTTTATATAACATTTGCTTCCAAAAATTATAAAATACTTAACTGAGGGTGCATGTCCAAACCATAATTCATAAGGTGTCTTGTCTGTGTCTACTCTGATTTGTACTATGTTCATTGTATATATTGTTGTATTCAGTGCTTCTCTCCAAAATTTCTTGACCAAATCATTCTCAAATAACATAGCTCTTGATGCTTCAGTCACTGACCTGTTTCTTCTTTCTACAATACCATTTTGTTCAGGTGTTCTAGGGGTTGAAAACTATCTCTTAATACCATTCACTTCACAAAAAGTGTTAAACTCTCTAGAAGTAAATTCTCCACCTCTATCAGATCTCAAACATTTAATCTTCATTCCAGATTCATTCTCAACTTTATTCTTAATGATCTTAAACTTATCAAATGCTTCAGATTTTTCTTTCAGAAATGCAATCCACATCATTCTTGTAAAATGATCAACAAGAATCATAAAATACCTTTCTCCATAGAATCCTCTAGTCCTGGTAGGACCGCTCAAGTCTGTATGAACAATCTCCAACTTCTTGGCCGATGTGAACTTCTTACTAGGAAATGAACTTCTCTTTTGCTTAGCCATCACACATTCTTTTCAAATCATGTTAGTAGGCTTCATAATTTTAGGCAAATCCCTAACTACAAGTGTAGTACTCACTTTCACAATGTTATCAAAGTTTATATGACAAAACCTTTTATTTCATAACCAATTTTTATCAATTTTAGTAATCAAACATGTCATCTCAGTAGGATTCAACTAAAATACATTACCTTTGGTTCTAGATCTAGTTCCAATCAGATTTCCATCTTTATTCTTTATCACACAAGTTTTCTCAGTAAACCAAACTTGATATCCCTTATCCACTAACTATCCAACACTCAAAATATTATGTTTCAATCCATCAACAAAGTAAACATCATCAGTATTAGTCTTTCCATCAAGAGTAATAGATCCTATATCTTTAATCAAACAAGGTGCATTGTTACCAACTCTAACAATTCCTCCATCATAATTGTTAAACTTTATGAACTTCTTCATGTCACCAATCATATGATGTGAACAACCACTATCTGTAATCCAATCAGCTTTCTTTTCAACTTGGGAAACTAATGCTTTTTCTTCCTTAACATCAGATTTAGAATTCTCTTCTTTAATTGCTATAAATCCTATTTCATCATTATTCTCAGTATCACTTTCACTCAAAGTTCTTTCTATACTAGCTTCAAGATCTTCATCATTAGCATAATAACATTCCTTAGATCTTCTAGGTTTCAAATTATTTCTATACTTCTTAACTCTCTTAGGACACTTAGATGCAAAATAGCCATATTCTTGACAAGTCCAACATTTAAAAAATTTCTTACCATCTAGCTCTCTTTTCACAAGCAAGGCAATACCTTCTTCAATCTTCTTATCTTCTTCATTTCTAGATCTATTGCTACTGGCATAATCTCCACTCACACTAGTACTTCTTGACAAAGTAGGATGAATACTAAGAGCACTAAATGCTTTTTCCATTCTAGGTAAGTCTCCTGTTACCCTCAGGTTCATTTTTACTACTTCCAATCTTCCAAGAAGATTCTCTCTTGTAAAGTTTGTAGTACAAGGTATAACTTGTTTAATCATCTTTGTTGTCTACTTAAATATAGGAGTCAATGTCCTTAGAATTTTCCATATCACTTCATTCTTTGTCTTTGTTCCTCCCCAAGCTTTTATTCCTGCAACAATTTCTGACATTCTACCAATATAGCTTCTAACAGATTCATTTTCCATCAGTCTTATATCTTCAAATGCACATATCCAATTATGTAATCTGGCTCTCTTTGCATGTTCATCACCTTCAAAAGTAGAGTGTAAATCTTTCCAAATTTCATGGGCTTTTGTTAAACATTTTACCTGACTGTATTCATTCTCTGAAAGTGTTGTCAAAAGTGCTTCTCTTGCAAGTATGTTACACATGAATAGATCTAGCTCATCTTTAGATCCTGTCTCAAGATTATCTTCTCCAATGATAGTCTTCTCATTCTTTGTAATCAACCAATAACCTGGTCCTAAACACCATAGATGTGTCTTCATCTTCTCTTTCCAGTTGTCAAAATTTACTCCATCAAACTTAGGGCTTTCTTTCCTGAAATTCACCATGGATCTCCTTAAGCTATTAAACTTTTCTTTCAAGGACCTGCTGCTCTGATACCAATTTTTAGAAAGTAAAATCCACCAAGAGAACTAAGAGAGGGGGGGGGGGGCTGAATTAGTTATCAGATAATTATAACCTTTATCAACTTCAACAACATTTAACCATGTAAGCAATGTAATTACCAACCATAGAAAGATATTCATACACAATGACACAATAACACAAGATATGTTGACTAGGGAACCTCTCGATCAAAGAGTAAACCCTGGTGGGAATGATGCCCACAAAAGATGCGCTAATATAAATATTCCTTATGAAAGGATGAACTCTGTTAGGAGTCTTATGAAATGTGTTAGCATCTTGAAAAAATTTCATGGCTTTAGCCCTTTTCTTCTGGTCTCTACAGTTGTTTTTAGGTCTCTGGCATTAACCCTTTGTTCAATTTTTTTTAAAACTAGCTATTACTTTGAAAACCCTTTGTTTTGCCCAGGCCCTATTCTAATTTCAAGTTACCATTTTGGGCCACTTAAAAGTCCTAAAATGCATGTGCTTTATATTTTTGGTCGGCCCCTTTTTAAATTCTTCCTAATTTTTTACCCCTGACGACCTTTAATTTTTCATATACTCCCTAGCACCTAATTTTTCCCTAAAGCCTAAGTCCTGCGCTTTAATTTTTCCTATGTTTCAGCTTATTTTTTCCTAGACCCAGCTCCCTGACACCATCTCAATCCTATGGTTGTCGTAAGTTCACAAGGGTTTTGTCAAAGGCTTGCAATCTTACGATGACCGTTGATTCTTCCACGGTTGTGGTGTTTCAGACGGTGGGTCCTAATTGCCATGTAGGCACAGTTGGCGGTCTTTGATTGGTCCATGTATTAATACATTGGCAATTGTTAGTGGGACCTGGTTGCCGAGTTTGTTAGTGGGTCTTGACATTGTCATAAAATCAATGACAGGTGCATGATCTTATGGGATGTGTCAGAGGTTTAAGATCATAATACATCTATCGAATCTACCTTTTTCAGAGGGGATAAGTGCAGTGGGTCCACATGTAAATTTTCTCGGTCTTTTTGGTGGCCTGACAAATTTCAAAAGGTTTTCACTCATTCATAGAGAAAGAGTAGTGGAGTTCTAAAAAGCTGGCAATTCAGTGAACAAGCATTCGCGTTGTCGCTAAACAAAATGGCGAAGGGATAAGGTATCCCACAAACTGGTGAAACCATTCAATCACCAATTCGCTAAATGTAACTAGGGTCTTTTTAAAAGATAAGGCATAAGGCCCACGAAAATCAAAGATCTGACGGTCACGACTTAAAGTTGATCAAGATTTAAATATTGACCATTGATTTTCTGTAGGTGCTTTGAAACTAACTATTGAAATTCAAATTTGAATTTTTGAAGGGTTTCCAACGATAGGAAGTACCAAAATTTATAGTTTTTGGAGCTGATTTCGATTGGTTTGGTGGCGCTGGTTCTTTTCGACTGATCCGAGGGTCTCTGTGGTCAGTGGCATGATATTTTGTACCAGGAGAAGTATGGTTTTGTTGCTCAAGGTATGTTGCGGGTGGCTAAAAGGACTGATTGACATAGAATTCCATGATCTATAGTACTTTCTCAGAGATCTATCATAAGTGCAAGTCTTTCTCAGGCATGCCCGACTGGTTTCATTCCCTGTAATAAATTCTTGACTATTTCAATTGGTTTAGTGGGTGAAACCCTAACCCTAGTCATCTGTAGCTTGTTGCAACCTATTTTGGGTTTCCAAGATGACTAGGGGGTATATATTGTATCATTTTTGTCTTAGTGAGGGTTCCAAAACTTTCTTTTTGGTCCCTAGTTGTTGATGGTATTATACTGAGCAAGGAGAGCCTAGATTTTGGGTCTGTTTCTTTAGCATTTTGTTGTTTGATAATGTATTGATTCTGTAAATTTTAATGAGAATACATTTGGATTCCAATTTCATATTTGTGTATGTCTTCTTGTTTTGTTCTTGAGCTCATATATGTTAATTTCACAAAGTGGGTTATCATATGGTAAACAAAGAGTATTTTGAAATTATCTTTAAGTTCCTAACAAGGTTAAGATTAAAGTCTTTGAGGTAGTTTCAGTGAGTTCATGGCTAGATAAGGATTTGATGTCCTGATATGTGAGTGAGAGGGATAATAGACAAAGCACTTATCCTAAATTCAAGTGTGTTTGAGTTAAGGGTTTTCAGTTGATGTATGCTATTAGGTGACTTTATGCCTTGGGTTAAGGCACTGATCTCTTCTCTAGAGGTAGTCCATCATCATCAATCACACACACAAGTTAAATGATAAAATCTTTCAATCAATTAGTAAGGGGTATAGTTGTATAATATTTTGTGATTCCTTTGAAGAAGTGAATCAAGTGTACACCTGCCTGAGCATTGAGGCTCAAAGTGTAGGAGGATTTCATTATTGATCCTTTCTTATTAGCCCTCTTCCTTGTAGACTTTGGAGTGGTGATAGAGTCAAAGTTATCCATCAAAGTATAAATCTACAAGTTGAAGATCAAAGGGAACTCCCAACAAAATGGTGACTCTACTGGGGAGAGTCTAGAGATAAAACTTTTCAAAGTGCACTCTTGTTTTCCTGTTGTATTCAGTTGAAGATTTCCCAGTTTGGTGGGTGGTGACTCAAAAGGTTAGAACCAGTGTTCTAGACTGCAAGTCATGGACAAAAGGAGGAATACTAGGTCCTTTGTCAGAAAAAATCTAGAGGTTACTTTGGAAGAATTGCCTAGATAGGAAAAGAAGAGTTGGATCAAAAGGAATGGTGAGTCTACTAGTGCTCCCATAAGAGAAAAAACAAATACCAGAGGTAGAGCACCACATGTTTCCTCAAGTGAGGAAGGTTCACAAGATAGAGTTTCTAGATTAGATGGTGGTCACTCTGAAGATAAATTTTATGATACCCTAGAGGTTGTATTTCAAGACAAGGGTTCATTACCTACAGGTCAGGATGAACAAGCCAGAGAGATGGGTTTTGAGATTGATTTAGATCTTAATGAGGATAATTTCAAAAGGGATCCCATGAGACGATGGCAAGTGCATTTCCCATATCAGCATCCTACTAATATGGATGTGTCATTAGGTTCTGATGACATTATGATAGACCCAAATGATCTAAATACACTAATATTATAGTTGGCAGAGTAGGATGCCATACCTAAGAGGTTACAAGAGGAGAGAGAAGCTGAAAAGGTGAATGCTCTAATAGAAAGATAGAGTCTCCTTAGAAAGATTAATGAAATGAAAGAGAGAAACAAGATGCTTGCTTCTACTCCTAAGACTTTACAACATGATGTTTTTGGTGATCTTGAAGCTCTAAGAAGTGAGCAGGAATGCCTGTTGCAAGACCATGAGTTTGATGAAGAGGGCCATGTGATTAGACAAGTGACAAAACTAGTGACAATACCAGGGATCCCACCACCTAAATCAAATAGGGAGATAGAGATACAAAGAAAAGGAAAAGAGGATGAAGCTCTAGCTCAAGAATTGGAAAGAGCTGAAGTTGATGCTGCTATTGTAGAGAAAAGAAGAAAGATCCAATTCTTGAAGGCTTCATCAACTAATGTTCACAGCCCTTCTACTACTGAACTAGGTATGCCATCTATGAACACTATTGTTCCACTTAGCAATGCTCCTACTATTAATCTAATTCCTAATGTATCTACCAAATCATTTGTTGATCCTAATAGATAGTCAAATGTGCAAGTGGGTGGGAATGTAGATAAAAATAATAATTCTAGTGGGAACACTAGTTTAGGATTTCAAAGAAGACCTATGCAATTAGAAGGCTATAGGAAAATTAGTTTTGATGGGATTCTAGGCTACCCAAATGTTTTTCCAAATGATATAAGGGATAAGGTACCTAATTTTTCTGGTAACAATGCTATTAGTTGTGAGGAGCATCTTAGGTTATTTGTTGATATTCTTAATGATTATGAGGTAGAGCATGAGGATGTAGTCATGAAATTATTAGTTCAATCTCTAATGGAGGATGCTAGAGATTGGTTTAAGAGACTTCCTGATAAATGTATTGATACTTGGGAGTCCTTTGAGAGATGTTTTAAAGAGAAGTATGGTGATAGGCCTAATGCTAGTTTCATGTTGAATGAATTCAATACCATAAGGAAAAATCAAAATTAGTCTGCAGCTGAATTCAACATGAGATTTTAGAAGGGTATGCATAAGTTGTTCCAAGTTATGCGGTTAGATGACAATATTTGTCTAACTATGTACTTCAATGCATTTGAAGGTAAGATGGGATATTTGTTGAGGGACAAGGAACCAAAAAATCTCAGAGATTCTTTTAGGATTGTCATCAATATTGAGAACAATATGAAGATATCAGAGAAATTGGGTGGGAAGAGAGATGACCCTAAGTTGTTTGGGGACAAGAAATACAAAAAAGAAAATGATAGGAATGTTGGAACTAGGAGGAAAGAAGAGGATTAATTGGATAAGGTGCTTAATGCATTGAAGGATTTGAAGGCACCTGCAGATAGGAACATCAGTGCTCGTACCAATGAAAGGCCTCAATTCAACAACAATTTCAATAAGCAGAATAAATTGCAAAACTACCCCTACAACACCTAGTGGAAGGATGGAAAACCTATTGTCCTTGTTGCAAGAGGAAACAATGATAGAGGTGTCCTTGACCCTCTACAAAAGGCTTCAATAAATGTCATGTAGGACATACCTTGGTGTGTTGCTGGCCAGTCCCCTCATTCTGCAGAGCATTATGTGTTTGCACATTCTATGGCTGCAAATCAAGATTGTGGCAATGAGGAGATAGATCAAGAAGAAGATCAAGATGATGTTGGATGCAACATGGCTACTTCATATCTAGGATATGAAGATGATTCTGATTTTGATGAGGAAGCAGATGTAAATGTGAAGAGGCATAGTCAGGCCCTTTTTCATCAAGAGGTTTTATTTGATAGTGAAGACATTGATAAGAAGACATGTAACATGAACTCTTCTTCTGAGCCAGTAAATTTAAGAAGACCTTCTAGAGAAGAGATGGATAGGATTACTATAGAAATGATTGCCCAAGTGAAAACTAGAGGCATGGTGGTAAGGGATACAAATGGAAAAGCTACAGGAATGTTTACAAAGAGTACCAACTCCGGAGAGACTAATGAGAACAAATCAAAAGGTGATCACATGGTGAAATTCAAGAATGTAAAAGGTAAGAATTGTGAACCTAAGGGAGTTGGAGTTGAAATATTTTCTAGTGAGATTGAGAAACCAGTTAACACAATGGCTAAGATTGAAAAAATGAGGGTGGCCAATACACCTAATGTATCAGACAAGCAAAAGGATACTAAGGTTGTGCAAATTGAAATTCCTTCCTCTGCTCCTATTGATAAGTTATCTGTATTGTCCCAAATTATAGTTAAGGTTCCATTGTCAGAATTGTTGAGGATCCCTAAACACAAAGATAGAGCTATTGCATGGGTAGATAATGTTCATAATAATGATGTTGCATGCAATGGATCTCAGGATAAAGCTTTGTAAGGTATTGCTGCTCAGGAAATTGTATCTCAAATTCCTCCTATATACTTGGACAGTTCTCTCAATGCTAGCCTTGAAAACATTGATCCATTCTTTTTAAGTATCCTTATGAATGGAATGAAATTAAGAAATTTTATGAATGATAGTGGTGCCTCTAATACTATTATGCCTTTTAAGATTATGGAAAAATTGGGCCTTAAAGTTGATACAATTCAAGGTAGATGTTGTGCAATGGATTAGAGGGAGGTACCAGTCATTGGGACTATCAATGCAATGCCATATATGCTAGCAGCATATCCAGAGAAAGAGCTAACAATGAGTGTTTCGGTGGTGGACATCCCTCCTCATTATGGGATGCTACTATCTAGAAGGTGGAGTGCTGCCATGGGTGGAAGTTTACAGTGTGATCTATCCTATGCCACTTTCAAGATTGATGATTAGTTTTTCAAGATTGAGTGAGAACCAAGAGTATGCCACATGATTGAGAAAATTATTGATAATGAAACTACATGTTTTGTGGATACTGATATTAATGCTTTTAGGGTAGAGATCCACGTACTTGAGAAGGAACCTATTTTGTCACCTATCTCTGTTGAGGTAAGTGTTAATTTTGTGAAGGGTGATTTGTGGGTAATGTACTTTGATGGTGCAACTTGCAAAGATGGAGTAGGAGTAGGTATCTTACTTATTTCTCCTAATGGAAACACCGACAAATTTTCTTTCACATTGAATTTCTTTTGTACCAACAATATAGTAGAATATGAGGCATTGTTGTTAGGACTGAGGTTGGCACAAAAACATGGTATTAAGTGCTTAAGTGTTGTTGGTGATTTTGAGTTGGTGGTGTCCCAAGTCAGGTTAGTATATGCTTCCAAGAACAAAATGTTAAAACAATATAGGAATGTAGTTTGGGATTTGATTAAAAATTTTGATGCCTTCAATATTGAGTGGAAGGATAGGAGTAACAATAAGATGGCTGACTTCTTAGCCAATATAGCAATCAATCCCAGTGATATTACTTTTGTTGGTCTCTCTAAGGTTGAAGTTCAGATTAGGCCTAGTATACCAGACAATATTGAAAATTGGCAAGTTTTTTATGATGATAATGATATCTTGAAGTTTATGAGTTGTGAAGATCAGTATCATGGTCAGGAATTTGATTGTTCAGCCTTGGTTGAGTCAGTAGAAGGAAGGGAGGTTGTCTTTGGCAATGAAGTTATTCAGCTTAGAACTAACAAGGTGCCCAAGGGGCTTGTTATTTTGGAGACTATTTTCGATAACCAAGATAGAGTTCAAAAGAATATCAAAAGAGAAGATCATGTTGATCTAGAGGAGATAAATCTTGGAACACATGAGGCACCTAAGAAGGTATACATTGGTAGGGACATGTCTCACAATGTGAGAAAATCTTTGATTGAATTATTGAGAAAATGCAGGCATGTTTTTGCATGGTCATATGATGACCTAAAGGTTTATAGAGAATATTTGTTTCAGCATATTATTCCATTGAAAGAAGATGCTAAACCTTTCTGACAAAAACAAAGGCCTATTAATCCTACTTTGGCACCTAAGATGCAAGAAGAATTGATGAAGTTGAGAGATGTTGGCATTATCAAGCCTATAAGGCACTCTTCTTGGGTTTCAAACCTTGTTCCTATGAGAAAGAAGAATGGTGACATTAGGCTTTGTGTGGACTTCAGGAATTTGAACATCAGCTCATTAAAGGATAACTATTGTCTACCCAATATGGAAGCTATGTTGCAGAGAATGACCAGATCAGAATTGATGTCTATGATGGATGGTTTCTCTGGTTACAATCATGTGTTTGTCAAGGAATCAAAAAAATTCAAGATAACTTTTACAACACCTTGGGGGACATATGTCTATGTGAGAATGCCTTTTGGTCTAACAAATGCTGGTGCAACTTTTTAGAGGGCAATGGATGTTTTCCTTGTTGTTTATAAAGATGATTTAACTTCCTATTCCAAGAAGGAAGAGGACCATTGTACTCATCTAGAGAAAATATTTGTGAGGGCCTTGGAATATGGAATTTCATTAAATCCAAGGAAATGTGCATTTGGTATCACTGAAGGTAAGTTGCTTGGTCACCTAGCTGGGAAGCAAGGGGTGAGAATTGACCCTAAGAGGGTAGCAGCTATTGATACAATTTAGAGACAAAAGAATGTTAAAGGGATTCAGTCCTTCTTTGGTCAGGTAAACTTCTTGAGAAGATTTGTAACAAACTTTGTTGAGGTCACTAGACCTATATCCAAGATGTTGAAGAAATGATCTACTATTACATGGGAAGGTGAGCCTAATGAAGCTTTCAAAAATATCAAGTAGGCTATCAAAGATGCACCGGTGCTTAAGGCACCTGATTATAATGTCCCAATGCACATCTTTTCCTTTACATCTTTTCACACTATTGCTGCAGTTTTGTTACAAAATAATAAGGATGGTTTTGAGTAGCCTATTGCATTCTTCAGTAAATCTTTGCAGGCTGCTGAATTGAAATATGAAATAAATGAGAAACAAGCATATGCACTTGTGAAGGTAGTCAAGGCTTTTAGGTGTTACTTGATGGGGGTAGTTGTGATTTCTTTTGTGCCAAGTGCAATAGTCAAAGATATCTTTTCACAGCAAGAGGTGTCTAGGAGAAGATGGAGATAAATTGGTTAGAGGACAAGGATTGGCAAAACTGATGGCCCAATCCAATCTTGATGCAAATCAAATAAATCAAGCTGAGGTTGATTATACATGTGACATGGATGATTGTATCTGGTATCAAGATATCATCTATTACTTGAGAAATATGAGATGTCCAACAAGAATGAATGATAATCAGAGGACATTAAAATTACAGGCCATCAAGTATGTAATTGTAAAATGCAAATTGTATAGAAAGAATTTAGATTGCATACTTTTGAAGTGTGTTGATAAGGATCATGCTAACCAGTTGTTAAAGGAAATGCATGAGGGATTTTGTGGTGGGCATTATATGGGTAAAACAACTACTCAAAAAATCTTGAGAGTGGGATTCTGGTGGCCCATAATCTTCAAGGATGTAGAATAGTTGGTGAGGAGGTGTGATGCTTGTCAAAGGTTCTCTAGTAAGCTTAAATTTTTAGGCAATGTGCCTTTGAGGCCAGTAGAGGTATAGGCTCCTTTCCAAAAATGGGGAATTGATTTCATTGGGGAGATACCAAACAAGTCAAGTGGAGGACATTCATGGATCTTAGTTGCCATTGATTACTTTACAAAATGGGTAGAGGCTATACCTATAAGAAATGCAACTAGTAAGGTGGCAACTAATTTCTTGTTGAACAACATTATTACAAGGTTTGGTTGCCCTGAGAGAATAGTAAGTGATAATTCCATGTGCTTTAGGTCTACTGAATATAAGGACTTTTGCAAAGGTTTAGGAATTTAGATTTCTTATTCCTCACCTTATCATCCACAAGGAAATGGTTAGGTAGAATCTACTAATAAGAGTTTGATTAATATCCTCAAGAGGATTCTTGAAAAGAATAAAAGAGCATGGAATTCAAAGTTTCCATTAGCTGTATGGGCTGATAGGGTAACTGTGAAGAGGGCAATTGGTTGTGCACCATTTGACCTAGTATATGGAATACATGCAAGAATGCCTCAAAATAATCTGCTAGAAATGTATAAGTTTGTGCAATTATATGATGATGATATAGATGATGAGATGTAGTTGATAATTAAGGATGTCATTGGGCTGGATGAAATCAGGAGAGAATCAGTTGCAAGAAATGCCAAATTGCAGTTGCAGGTTAAAAATTTGTATGACAAGAGGACTGTGGAGAGGAAGTTTGAGCTTGATGACCTAGTATTAATTTGGAATGCCATACTAGAGGATAAGGGAAAACATAGAAAATTTGATCCACTCTGGTTAGGGCCATATCTAATTGATGAGAAAAGGGGCCAAGATTCATACATTGTCTAAGAATTAAATGGTGATATTTAGGAATTGCCAGTTCATGGACAATTCTTGAAGAAAGACCTCAATTGAAGGTATTCTATTTCCATGGATAGTAGTTAGGTCTGTACATTCTATAAATCTTGTGAATTTGTTTGCCCCTGTCCTATTTTGTCCCGGTCTGTAGGGTTTTGGTCCTGTTGCTCTTTGTTGTTAGTTTTCCAGTGGGATGGTCTACTTTAACTAGTGATTCTAAGTCCTTGCTATGCCTGCAAGATGCATACATCCCTAGATAGAGCCATTGTTAGCACCTTGAAAAAATTTCTTGGCTTTAACCCTTTTCTTCTGGTCTCTACAATTGTTTTTAGGTCTCTCGCATTAACCCTTAGTTCAAATTTTTAAAACACTAGCCATTACTTTGAAAACCCTTTGTTTTACCTAGGCCCTATTCTAATTTCAAGTTACCTTTTTGGGCCATTTAAAAGTCCTAAAATGCACATGCTTTATATTTTTGGTCGGCCCCCATTTAAATTATTCCTAAGTTTTTACCCCTGGTGGCCTTTAATTCTTCCTATAGTCCCTAGCGCCTAATTTTTCCCTAAAGCCTAAGTCCTGCACTTTAATTTTTCCTATGTTTCATCTTATTTTTTCTTGGGCCCAGCTCCCTAACACAATCTCAATCCTACGGTTGTCGTAAGTTCACAAGGGTTTTGTTAGAGGCTTGCGATCTTATGATGACCATTGATTCTTCCATGGTTGTTGTGTTTTAGATGGTGGGTCCTAATTGCCATCTAGGCACAATTGGTGGTCTCTAATTGGTCCATGTATTAATACATTGGTAGTTGTTAGTGGGACCTAGTTGCTGAGTTTTTCAGTGGGTCCTAACATTGTTAGAAAATCAATGACGGGTGCATGATCTTATAGGATGTGTTAGAGGTTTAAGATCATGTGACATCCATCAATTCTACCTTTTCCAGAGGGGATAAGTGCAGCGGGTCCAAATGCTAAGTGTGCTGATTTGCCATTATCTTATTGGTCCACATTGTGTGACTGGAAATGTTGTCAGTGGGTCCAAGTTTTTCAAGGTTCAATGGGTTTTGACACTTGCAGAGCATCGACGGTTGACGTATAATCTAATGGGTTTTCTCTAACACATGCGAAGATGCACCAACCATTGGTTTCATATGTTGTCAGAGGGTCATTAGGGTAGGGTAAGATTCTTCATCCAATGGTTGTCTCATGATCTGGAGGAATCTTGGAGGTCTATGAAAAGATGAGACAACCATTGATCTTCTTGATGCGGGCCGAGTAAAGTTTCTTGGTGTTTTTAGTAGCCCAACAAATTTCAAAAGGTTTTTGCTCATTCACAAAGAAAAAGTAGCAGAGTTCTAAAAAGTTTGTTATTCAGAAAACAAGCATTCGCATTGTTGCTAAACAAAATGGTGGAGGGATAAGGTATCCCACAAATTGGTGAAACCCTTCAGTCACCAGTTCGCTAAATGTAACTGGGATCTTTTTAAAAGATAAGTCATAAGGCTCATGAAAATCAAAGATCTGACGATCACGACTTAAAGTTGATCAAGATTTAAATATTGACCATCGATTTGCTGTAGGCACTTTGAAACTAACCGTTGAAATTAAAATTTGAATTTTTGAATGGTTTCCAATGAGAGGAAGTACCAAAATTTATGGTTTTTGGAGATGATTTTGATTGGTTTGGTGGTGCTGGTTGTTGCCGACTAATTTGAGGGTCTCTGTGGTCAATGGCATGATGTTTTTGTACTAGGAGAATTATGGTTTTGTTGCTCAAGGCATGTTGTAGGTAGCTAAAAGGATTGATTGACATGGAATTCCATGATTTGCAGTACTTTCTCAGAGATCTATCATAAGTGCAAGTATTTCTTAGGCATGCCTGATTGGTTTCATTCCCTATAATAAATTCTTGACCGTTTCAATTGGTTTAGTGGGTGAAACCCTAACCCTAGTCATCTGTAGCTTGTTGCAACCTATTTTGGGTTTCCAAGATGACTAGGGGGTATATATTGTAGCATTTTTAACTTAGTGAGGGTTCCAAAACTTTCTTTTTGGTCCCTGGTTGTTGATGGTATTATACTAAGCAAGGAGAGCCTAGATTTTGGGTCTGTTTCTTTCACATTTTGTTGTTTGATAATGTATTGATTTTGAAAATTTTAATGAGAATACATTTGGATTCCAACTTCATATTTGTGTATGTCTTCTTGTTTTGTTCTTGAGCTCATATATGTTAATTTCACAAAGTGGGTTATCATATGGTAAACAAAGAGTATTTTGAAATTATCTTTAAGTTCCTAACAAAGTTAGGATTAAAGTCTTTGATGTAGTTTCAGTGAGTTCATGGCTAGATAAGGATTTGATGTCCTGATATGTGAGTGAGAGGGATAATAGGAAAAGCACTTATCCTAAATTCAAGTGTGTTTGAGTTAAGGGTTTTCAGTTGATGTATGATATTAGGTGACTCTATGCCCTGGGTTAAAGCACTTATCTCTTCTCTAGAGGTAGCCCATCATCATCAATCACACACACAAATTAAATGATAAAATCTTTCAATTAGTTAATAAGGGGTATAGTTGTATAATATTTTGTGATTCCTTTGAAGAAGTTAATCAAGGGTACACCCACCTAAGCATTAAGGCTCAAAGTGTAGGAGGATTTCATTATTGATCCTTGTTAATTGGCCCTCTTCCTTGTAGACTTTGGAGTGGTGATAGAGTCAAAGTTATATTAAAGTTATCCATCAAAGTATAAATCTACAAGTTTAAGATCAAAGGGAACTCCCAACAAAATGCATTTAGTACATATGAATCCCTATTAGGATATTTTAAATGCTTGTTAAAAGATTCTAACCCTGTTAGGAGTTATGGAAGATAGAAGGACCCACTGCCCAAATAGCTTCAGGGTAAGATCACTAAACACACTGTCCAAATGACCTTAATATTATTCAGTAGAATAATATGAAATATTTTACCTCCTTACTATGCCAAACTGCACTCACTGCTACACCAGATCTCAATTCCAAATCTTTGTACTTCATATGTCTTCCTTCACAATTTCACTTTCACAACTTCATTAGCTCTTTTCTTCACTTCATGCTTACATTCACATTCAACCATACCATGCTCATACTTCTTTCACATTACTACTATTGGAGCTTTTTCTTGTAGGACCAAACTTGAATCAATAGATGGGCTTGGATCTCAGGTCAGGCACTCAAGTTTGACAAGAAAATAGTCCAATTGATGAGGATTGAAAGGAATCCTCCTTCTTTGAGCTCGACATCACTTAGGTGGGTATTGCCTTATCTGCACACTCAACACACCTTAAGATAAACAATAGGCCTACAAATAGATTATTGTGGAATAATCTTCAAACCCCTTTAGGTAACTTGTACCCCAATGAAGCAAATTCACATGCAATAGCCCTACTTGCATAGAATGAGTCTGAAGACTAGAAAGGACCTCCTACTACTCCACACTTATATGTCCTTTCTTTAATGAAAAAACCATTTAATAAGGACCATGTGAAAACACAAAATATTGAGTGGGGAATACTTGGAAGCCTTTGCTAATTATTTTTGCTCTCTTCTTATCTAACTGAAGTCTCAATAAAACTTCACATCTCAAGTTCTTTCTAGCATAGAGCTGCCACCTCCCTTCAGAGGACACAAAATTTCACTGATCTATCTTGAAGCACCAATAGACGCTAAGCACTCCCACAACAAAGTCACATATAACTTAATTTTGAATCTTTACAACAAATCTAGGTAATACATTTGCAGATCTAAAAACAATTTTTAGATTTTAAAACTTATGAGACTCTTCCCCAAAATGAAATATAGCAAGACTCTAGGATACACTTAATGGTAACTTATTTCAATCCCCAGTCAAGTCACCAATTTTTTGGAGCTTTTTCTTGCAGGACCAAACTTGAATCAATAGACGGGCTTGGATCTCAGGTCAAGCACTCAAGTTTGAGAAGAAAATAGTACAATTGATGAGAATTGAAAGGAATCCTCCTTCTTATTTGAGCTCCACATCACTCAGGTGGGTATTTCCTTATCTGCACACTCAAGACACCTTAAGATAAACAATAGGCCTATAGATAGATTATTATGGAATAATCTTCAAACCCCTTCAGGTAACTTGTACCCAATGAAGCCAATTCACATGCAATAGCCCTACTTGCATAGAATGAGTCTAAAGACTAGAAAGGACCTCCTACTACTACTACCAACATGAAAGGGAAAGGTATTTGATTTTATGTTGGGTTGGAAGGGCTCCTAAGATAGCCCAAGTCTCTCATAGACTAGTGCCTTATCCAATAGGCAATAGATTCAAATACATCACTGCAACAAAGAGCTATGAGACAAGAAAACAATACATTCTAATATGTTGATGCCTTACACCAAACATACACCATCAACCAAATCATACTTTAACAATCCACTTGTGTACCTAAATGTGTTATCACCCATTCAAAAGATTTTAACCCTCCCCTTAGAAGAGACCTATAAACAAGCAATACATTGACTAGCATCCACTAGAATACAAACATGAGATACCCTTGATGCTCCAGTTCATACACGCCTGAAAACTAGTCCTAGACCTAGTTGTTTCTATGAAAACAACTCTATTGTAGACACATAGGAAATGCATATAGAAAGATCACAACACCCTTGATGCCATAATAAATAAATCTAAAACCCAAGATGGAGAAAATCTGATAATAGTAGAAACATATTGAATCTCATACATAAGACAAATTAATTACAATACATATCATATTCTCTGAGCCAACAAAGGAAAAAAGAACACCCTATATGTAGAGAAGTAGAGAAAATATACAGGAAAAAGACCCTTCATGGAACCAAAAAGGAACCCTTAGGAACCAGGATTTTAGAACCCTTACAAAGTCAAAAATACAGCCATATATACCCCATGGTTATCCATATCTTGTTGCATCCTAACTTGTGTAGGATTCCAAGATAACCAAGGGTATATATGGCTATATTTTTTACTGTGTAAGGGTTCTGAAATCCTAGTTCCTGAGGGTTCCTTTTTGGTTCCATGAAGGGTCTTTTTCTTGTAGATTTTCTCTACTTCTCTACATATAGGGTGTTCTTTTTTCCTTTATTGGCTCAGAGAATATGATATGTATTGTAATTAATTTGTCTTATGTATGAGATTCAATATGTTTCTACTATTATCAGATTGTCTCCATCTTGGGTTTTAGATTTATTGATTATGACATCAAGGGTGTTGTGATCTTTCTATATGCATTTCCTATGTGTCTACAATAGAGTTGTTTTTGCAGAAACAACTCGGTCTAGGATTGGTTTTTAGGCGTGTATGAACTAGGGTATCAAGGGTATCTCATGTTTGTCTTCCAGTGGATGCTGATCAATGTATTGCTTGTTTATAGGTCTCTTCTAAGGGGAGGGTTAAAATCCTTTGAATGGGTGATAACACATTTGGGTACACAAGTAGATTGTTAAAGTATGATCTAGTTTATGGTGTATGTTTGGTGTAAGGCATCAACATATTAGAATGTATTGTTTTCTTGTCTCATAGCTCTTTGTTGCAGTGATGTATTTGACTCTGTTACCTATTGGATAAGGCACTGGTCTATGAGAGAATTGGGGTATCTCAGGAGCCCTTCCAACCCAACATCAAATCAAATACCTTTCCCTTTCATGTTGGTAGTAGTAGTAGGAGGTCCTTTCTAGTCTTTAGACTCATTCTATGTAAGTAGGGCTATTGCATGTGAATTGGCTTCATTGGGGTACAAGATACCTGAAGGGGTTTGAAGATTATTCCACAATAATCTATCTGTAGGCCTATTGTTTATCTTAAGGTGTCTTGAGTGTGTAGATAAGGAAATAGCTACCTAAGTGATGTGGAGCTCAAAGAAGAAGGAGGATTCCTTTCAATCCTCATCAATTGGACTATTTTCTTGTCAAACTTGAGTGCCTGACTTGAGATCCAAGCCCATCTATTGATTCAAGTTTGGTCTTGCAAGAAAAAGCTCCAATAACTACCACTACATTCAATAAAGAAAAATAATCCTTCCTTTATACCACACTCAAATAATTACAAATGAGTCGGCACATAAATACAAAATAAAAGTTTCCACACACTAGATCAAAATTACACAAAACTATCAACTTCCAAATATAATAACTCTTCACTCATGCGACCTCAAATTTTGCATTGTGAACCACATCACTATCAATGTGTCTCAAACTTCCCTTTAACTACGCAAAACTAGATTGCATCCCGATTAGGAGATATCATCTGATTTCCACAAACCGCTACTCAGGAACACTGCCTGAATACTGCTTCCACCAAAATGCTCATAACTTTGATGAATAAATGAATTACTATCTGTGATCTTAACCATAGACAAATAACATATTAAGGAATATAACCTTAGCATCGTATAGCTCCAACTACAATATCCCATGTGTGCTAATCAAATCATTGTCTTCTTCTCTGCTAGTCTCCAAAAGATCACTGTGTTGACATCAATGACAATCGTAGTCATGAATGCAACAACAACTGCTACAGAATGACTACCAACATCCATCATTCATTCCTAATAGCAATGTAGGAGTCAAAAGGGTCAAGCTTAGATGGATTATATTAATGATCTCTAATTTGACATTTTCACCTATCTACATTCTATAAACAGTGGTATGCACTAACTCAAGGTGGACTCACACCACAAGACTCGGGGAGAGAATGTATCTTCTAAGAGAAATGATGATTCTTTGTTTGGCTTCAATTTAGATCTAATTCAAGACCAACAACCAAATTTAATGTCAAGGCACTACTTGCCAAAGATGGATATGTGCAAGATTGATGGGAGGGATCCAACTA
Organism: Chamaecyparis obtusa; assembly: GCA_027943335.1. Lineage (NCBI taxonomy): Eukaryota > Viridiplantae > Streptophyta > Pinopsida > Cupressales > Cupressaceae > Chamaecyparis > Chamaecyparis obtusa. Next base: position 45,508 of record BSBK01010680.1, read on the forward strand.
ATTGGATCTTCTAAATGGAGCAAGCAATTATTTGATCTTGATTAAATTCCATGTCAATAGAAGGTTGCAATAGCATCCATATTGTTGGGAGTTCCCTTTGATCTTCAACTTGTAGATTTATACTTTGATGGATAACTTTAATATAACTTTGACTCTATCACCACTCCAAAGTCTATAAGGAAGAGGGCCAATTAGCAAGGATCAACAATGAGATCTTCCTACACTTTGAGCCTTAATGCTCAAGTGGGTGTACCCTTGACTCACTTCTCTAAAGGAGTGTCAAAATAATATATAGTTATGTCCTTTACTAATTGACTGAAAGATATTATCATTTAAATTTGGGTGTGTGTGGTTGATGACAATGAAATGCCTCTAGAGAATGGACCAGTGCCTTAACCTAGGGAAAATAGTCACCCACTTACATACATTAGCTAAAGATCTTAAATCAAACACTCTTGGGCTTAGGATAATTGCTTTGCCTATTACCCCTCTCCCTCAAACACTAGGACATCAAATTCTTATTTGGTTGTAAACTCACTGAACTCACCTAGAAGACTTTAATCCTAACTTTGTTAGGAACTCAGAGATGACTTCATAATACTCTTTGTTTTCCATATGCTAATACACTTTATGATACTAACATATATGAGCTTAGAACCAAAACAAGAAGACATAAAAAAATGTAAGATTGGAACTCAATAGCATTCTCATTAACACATTCAGGATCAATATATAATCGAAGCAACACAAAGATAGGAAACAGACCCAAAATCCAGCTCCTCTTTCCTCAAATGTTCATACAATCACAACCACTAGAAGTGACCAAAATTCAGAACAAAACCTTAAGACTGAACCTTTACTCTATCAAAAAACTAACTACTTATACCCCTAGTCACCTTGGAATCCTCAAAGAGGATGCATCAAGCTTCAGGTGACTAGGGTTAGGGTTTCAACTACCCAACCAACCAAAAAATTACATCAAAATTTATTATAGGGGAAGAAACATAGGCAACTTGGAGAAAAAAAATCTTAGACTGATCTGCCATCATAAAAAATCTATGAGAATAGTATAGAACACCAAGGAATTGCCATGAAAACTAGTCAAATCGGCCACTTGCAAACACACCTTGAACACAAAACAACTTCTTTTGGTACAAAACATCATGCCACTGACCACAGAGACCCTTAGATCAATCAACAACAACTAGCACCACCAAACCAATTGAAATCAACCACTAAAACCATAAATTTTGGTGCTTCCTATCACTGGAAACCCCATTCAAACATTCAAAATCAAACTGCAACGGTCACGTCAAAAATTTTCAAATGCAATCATAGATATTTTCCTTTTCCTAGTAGATCAGACAACAGACGAGATCTCCATTTATCTTTAAAAATGACCATGGGACCTAGAGTAGTCAACCACCACCAAGACAACAACTTGACAAACAAGAAAATAGCATGTCAGCGACAACTGGTGGCAAAGCACCCACCGAGTAGGCTTTCTATCTTTAGTGAAGATCAACGGCTGTCACTACATAGTTGACTTATCCATTGTGCAACTTCAATAAATGGTATTACGACCACCGTCAGATCTTGCAGTGTATTAACTTCCCTGAGATCGGTGAACCCACTGACAAGTCCACCTTAGCACACCTGGACCAATGAGAACATGTCCATTCTACTACATCTGACACATGTCCCACTAACCTCCCCTCAATTCCAAATCAATGGTCATCGCATGATGGCATGGCTTGGAAAGATTCCATGTGATCATATGACAACCACAGGATCAAAAGGTCACTAAGATATCAGGCCCGCCTGATAGAAAATCAAACTAATCACTAACATGACCAATGAGAAACTAGCATGACAGCATGACATGGCATAGGAACCATAGTGAATCATTTTCTTGGAAAATCAGATGGTGGGCGCATGATCACGAGGGGGAAGAATATTCCTTGCAATCACATGCCAGCCATAGATTAAGAAAAGGAACAATAGACTAGGCCCACTGGGACAGATGGCACGCGGTCATGAATTCACATGTCAGAACCCTCTGACATCACACAATCTTGCAAACAAGCGACAACCACAAGTTTTGAAGCTTCAAACATTTGGAAATATTAACGACACAGGGACTTAGGACTTAGGAAAAATTAAAGGGGACCCCACAAGACATAAAAACCTAACCGCCAAACAATATAAAAGGTCATTTTAATTAACACATGTGGATTTAGGGATTTAAGTCACCAAAAATCTAACAATGAAAAAGAAGAGGGCTAGGGCATTTTTTAATTTTCCACCCAATGGCTAGCTTTTTGAAAATTTGACAAGGTTTTCAGGGCCAAAGACCAGGAAAGAGACTCTAGAGACCAGGGGAAGATTGACATAGCCATGAAAATTTTTCAAGGTGCTAACAGTGGCTCTATCTGGCGATGTGTGCCTCCTGTAGGCACAACAAGGAATTAGAATCATTGGTTAAAGTAGACCACCCACAGGCAAAAATTACAGACAACTAGGAACAAGCAAGGCAAAACATGCAACTTAGACAAAATAGGACCAGGGACCAGACAAAAATACAAAATTTACATGGCTATACATATATACACAACCTAACTACTACTCATGGAAGACAGAATACTTCAAAAGAAGTATTTTTTCAAGAATTGTCCATGAACAGGCAATTCTTGAACATTACCATTTAGTTCTTTTACAACATAAGAATCCTAGCCCCATTTTTCATGAATTTGATATGGCCCTAGCTAGATGGGATCAAAATTTCCATGTTTTCCCTTATCCTCCAGTCTGGCATTCCAAATTAATACTAGGTCATCAAGCTCAAACTTCCTCTCCATAGCCTTCCTGTCATATAGGTTCTTGATTTGCAATTGCAACTTGACATTCCTTGCAGCTGACTCTCCCCTGATTTCATCTAGCCTAATGAGATCCTCAATCCTCAATTTCATTTCATCATCTATGTCATCATCATATAATTGCACAAATTTATACATTTCCAGCAGATTATTTTGAGGCATTCTTGCATGTATTCCATATACTAGGTCAAATGGTGCACAACCAATTGCCCTCTTCACAGTTACCCTATCATCCCATACAGCTAATGGTAGTTTTGAATTCCATGCCTTCTTATTCTTTTCAAGGATCCTCCTGAGGATCTTAATCAAACTCTTATTAGTAGATTATGCTTGACCATTTCCTTGTGGATGACAAGGTGAGGAATAAGAAATCTGAATTCCTAAACCTTTGCAAAAGTCCTTATATTCAGCAGACTTGAAACACATTGCATTATCACTAACTATGCTCTCAAGGAAACCAAACCTTGTGACAATATTGTTCAATAAGAAATTAGTCACCACCTTACTAGTTGAATTTCTTGTAGGTATAGCCTCTACCCACTTTGTAAAGTAATCAGTGGCAACTAAGATCCATGAGTGTCCTCTAATTGACTTGTTTGGTATCTCCCCTATGAAATCAATTCCCCATTGTTGGAAAGGAGCATGCACCTCAACTAGCCTCAAAGGCACATTACCTGAAAATTTAAGCTTACTAGAGAACTTTTGACAAGCATCATATCTCCTTACCAACTACTTTTCATCCTTGAAGATTGTAGGCCACCAAAACCCTACTCTCAAGAACTTTTGAGTAGTAGTCTTACCCATGCAATGTCCACCACAAACCCCCTCATGCATTTCTTTCAACAATACTTCAGCTTGATTTTCATCTACACATTTCAACAGTATACAATCCAAATTCTGTCTATATAATTTACATCTCACAATTACATACTTGATGGCCTGTAATTTCAATGTCCTCTTCTTATTGTCATCCATCTCATCTGGACACTTCATGTTTCTTAGATAATAGATAATATCTTGATACCAAACACAATCATCCATATCACATGTATAATCAATTTCAGAATGATTTACCTGATTAGCATCAAGATTGGATTGGGCCATCAATTTTTCCAATCCCTGTCCTCTAACCAACTTGGTAATCTGGACATCAACATTGAATTCTTGGATCCTATTGATCCATCTGCATCTTCTTCTAGACACCTCCTACTGTGAGAAAATATCCTTGACTGCTGCACTTGGTACAAAGGCAATCACAATTGCTCCCATCAAATAACATCTAAAAGCCTTGACTACCTTGACAAGTGCATATGGTTGTTTCTCATTTATGTCATACTTCAATTCAGCAGCCTGCAAAGATTTACTAAAGAATGCAATAGGCTACTCAAAACCATCCTTATTCTTTTGTAACAAAACTACAGCAATAGTGTGAAAATATGCAAAGGAAAAGATCTGCATTGGGATACTATAATCAGGTGCCTTAAGCATAGGTTAATCTTTAATAGCTTGCTTGATATTTTTGAAAGCCTCATCAGGCTCACCCTCCCAATTGATTGCAGATCCCTTCTTCAACACCTTAGAAATAGGTCTAGTAACCTCTGCAAAATTTGTCACAAAGATCCTTAAGAAATTTACCTGACCAAAGAAGGACTGAATCCCTTTAACATTCTTTGGTCTCTAAATTTTATCAATAGCTGCTACCCTCTTAGGGTCAATTCTCACTCCTTACTTCCCAACTAAGTGGCCAAGCAACTTACCTTCAATGACACCAAATGCACATTTCCTTGGATTTAGTGAAATGCCATATTCCAAAGCCCTCATAAATGTTTTCTCTAAATAAGCACAATGATCATCCTCTTTCTTGGAATAGGCAATCAGGTCATCTTGATAAACAACAAGGAAATAATTAATGAAATCTGAAAAGGCAACATCCATTGCTCTCTGAAAAGTAGCACCAACATTTTTGAGACCAAAATGCATTCTGACATAAACATATGTTCCCCAAGGTGTTGTAAAAGTTGTCTTGAATTGTTCTGATTCCTTAACAATTACCTAATTATAACTAGAGAAACCATCCATCATAGACATTAATTCTATTCTGGTTACACTCTAAAACATAGCTTCCATATTAGGCATACAATAGTTATCCTTCAATGAGCTAATGTTCAAATTCTTGAAGTCCACACAAAGTCTGATATCACCATTTTTCTTCCTCATAGGAACAAGGTTTGAAACCCAAGAAAAGTGCCTAATGGGCTTGATAATTCCAGCATCCCTTAGCTTCATTAACTCTTCTTGCATCTTGGGTGCTAAAGTAGGATTAATAGGCCTTTGTTTTTTCCAGAAAGGTTTAGCATCTCCCCTCAAAGGAATGATATGCTGAAACAAGTCTTCTCTATAAACCTTTAGGTCATCATATGACCATGCAAAAACATGCCTGAATTTTCTCAATAATTCAATCAAAAAATTTCTCACATTTTGAGACATGTCCCTACCAATGTATACCCTCTTAGGTGCCTCATGTGTTCCAAGATTTATCTCCTCTAGATCAACATGATCTTCTCTTTTGATATTGTTTTGAACTCTATGCTGGTTATCAAAGACAATTTCCAAAACAACAAGCCCCTTGGGCACCTTGTTAGTTTTAAGTTGAATGACTTCATTTCCAAGGACAATCTCTTTTCCTTCTATTGACTCAACCAAAGTTGACCAATCAAATTCTTGACCATGATATTGATCTTCACAACTCATAAACTTCAAGATATCATTATCATCATCAAAAACTTGCTAATTTTCAATATTGTCTGGTACACTAGGCCTAGCCTAAATTTCAACTTTAGAAATACCAGTAAATGTAATATCACTGGGATTGATTCCTATATTGGCTAACAAGTCAGCCATCTTATTGTTACTCCTATCCTTCCACTCAATATTGAAGGCATCAAAATGTTCAATCAAATCCCAAACTACATTCCTATATTGTTTTAACCTTTTGTTCTTGGAAGCATATACTGACTTGACTTGGGACACCACCAACTCAGAATCACCAACAACACCTAAACCCTTAATACCATGTTTTTGTGCCAACCTCAGTCCTAACAACAATGCCTCATATTCTTCTATATTGTTGGTACAAAAGAAGTTCAATGTGAAGGAAAATTTGTAGGTGTTTCCATTAGGAGAAATAAGTAAAATACTTGAACTTGCTCCATCCCTGCAATTTGCACCATCAAAGTACATTACCCACAAATCACCCTTCATAGAATTAACACCTACCTCAATAGAGATAGGTGACAAAATAGGTTCCTTCTCAAGTATAGGGATCTCTTCCCTAAAAGCATTAATATCAGTATCCACAAAACATGTAGTTTCATTATCAATACTTCTCTCAATCATGTGGCATACTCTTGGTTCTCGTTCAATCTTGACAAACTGATCATCAATCTTGAAAGTGGCGTAGGACATATCACACTGTAAACTTCCACCCATGGAAGCACTCCACCTTCGAGATAGTAGCATCCCATAATGAGGAGGGATGTCCACCACCAAAACACTCATTGTTAACTCTTTCTCTGGATATACTACCAGCCTATATGGCATTGCATTGATATTCCCAATGACCGGTACCTCCCTCTAATCTATTGCACAACATCTGCCTTGAACTGTATCAACTTTAAGGCCCAACTTTTCCATAATCTTAAAAGGCATAATAGTATTAGAGGCACCACTATCAATCATACAATTTCTTAATTTTATTCCATTCACAAGGACACTTAAAAAGAATGGATCAATATTCTCAAGGCTGTCATTGATAGAACTATCCAAGTATATAGGTGGAATTTGAGATACAATTCCTTGAGCAGCAACTCCTTTCAAAGCTTTATCTTGAAATCCATTGCATTCAACATCATTATTATGAACATTATCTACCCATGCAATAGCTCTATCTTTGTGTTCAGGGATCCTCAACAATTCTGACAATGGAAACTTAACTGTAATTTGGGACAATACAAATAACATATCAACAATAGTAGTGGGAGGAACCTCATTTTGTACAACCTTAGTATCTTTTTGTTTGTCTGATACATTAGGTGTATTGACCACCCTCATTTTTTTATTCTTAGCCATTATGTTAACTGGCTTCTCAATCTTACTAGAAAATCTTTTAACTCCAACTCCCTTAGGCTCACAATTCTTACCTTTTACATTCTTGAATTTCACCATGTGATCACCTTTTGATTTGTTCTCATTAGGTTCTCTAGAGTTGGTACTCTTTATAAACATTCCTCCAACTTTTCCATTTGTATCCCTTGCCACCATGCCCCTAGTTTGTACTTGGGCAATCATTTTTGTAGTAATCCTATCCATCTCTTCTCTAGAAGGTCTTCTTAAATTTACTAGCTCAGAAGAAGAGTTCATGTTACATGTCTTCTCATCTATGCCTTCATCATCAGAAAATACCTCTTGATGAAAAAGGGTCTAATTGTGTCTCTTCACATTTACATCTACTTCTTCATAAAAATCAAAATCATCTTCATATCCTAGATACAAAGTAGCCATGTTGCATCCAATATCATCTTGTTCTTCTTCTTGATCTATCTCCTCATTGCCACAATCTTGATTTGCAGCCATAGAATGTGCAACCACACAATGCTCTGTAGAATGAGGGGACTGGCATGCAACACACCAAGGTATGTCTTCCATGACATTTATTGAAGCTTTATGTAGAGGGTCAGGGACACCTCTACCATTATTTCCTCTTGCAACAGGGACAATAGGCTTTCCATCCTTCCATTGGGTGTTGTAGGGGTAGTTCTACAATCTATTCTGCTTATTGAAATTGTTGTTGAACTAAGGCCTTTCATTGGTAGGAGCACTGATGTTCTTATTTGTAGGTGCCTTTAAATCCTTCAATGCATTGAGAACCTTATCCAATTTATCTTCTTCTTTCCTCCTAGTTCCAACATTCCTATGATTTTCTTTTTTGTATTTCTTGTCTCCAAACAACTTAGGGTCATTTCTCTTCCCACCCAGCTTCCCTAATATTTTCATATTGTCTCAATATTGATAGCAATACTAAAATCATCTCTAAGAGTTCTTGGTTCCTTGTCCCTCAACAAATAACCCATCTTTCCATCAAATGTATTGAAGTATGTAGTTAGACAAACATTGTCATCTAACCGCATAACTTGGAACAACTTATGCATACCCTTCTGAAATCTAATGTTGAATTCAGCTGCAAACTCATTCTGATTTTTCCTTATGGTATTGAATTCATTCAACATGAAACTAGCATTAGGCCTATCACCATACTATTCTTTAAAACATCTCTCAAAGGAATCCCATGTATCAATACATTTATCAGGAAGTCTCTTAAACAAATCTCTAGCATCCTCCATTAGAGATTGAACAAACAATTTCATGACTACATCCTCATGCTCTACCTCATAATCATCAAGCATATCAACAAATAACCTAAGATGCTCCTCACAACTAATAGCATTATTACTAGAAAACTTAGGTACCTTATCTCTTATATCATTTGGAAAAGCATTTGGGTAGACTAGTATCCCATCAGAACTAATTTTCGTATAGCATTCTAGTTGCATAGGTCTTCTTTGAAATCCTAAACTAGTGTTCCCACTAGAATTATTATTTTTATCTACATTCCCACCCACTTGCACATTTGAATGTCTATTAGGATCAACAAATGATTTGGTAGATACATTAGGAATTTGATTACTAGTAGTAGCATTGTTAAGTGGAACAGTAGTGCTCATAGATGGCATACCCAGTTCAGTAGCAGAAGGGCCATGAACATTAGCTGATGAAGCCTTCAAGAACTAGATCTTTCTTCTTTTCTCTACAATAGCAGCATCAACTTCAACTCTTTCCAACTCTTGAGCTAGAGCTTCATCCTCTTTTCTTTTTCTTTCTATCTCTATCTCCATATTTGATTTAGGTGGTGGGATCCCTGGTATTGTCACTGGTTTGCTTATTTGGACACCCACCATCTTCTGCTTTCCTTTTTCATTAATAACTACAGTAGGCCTAGTGATCTCATGTCCATTCTTACCCTTAGGCAAAGGAGCATAACTTTTCACTTGTCTGATCGCAAGGCCTTCTTCATCAAACTCATGGTCTTGCAACAAGCATTCCTACTCACTTCTTAGAGCTTTAAGATCACCAAAAACATCATGCTGCAACACCCTAGGAGCAGAAGCAAACATCTTGTTTCTCTCCTTCATTTCATTAATTTTTCTTAAAAGAGACTGCCTCTCCATTAGAGTGTTTAATTTTTCAGCCTCTCTATCCTCTTGTAACCTTTTATATATGGCATCCTACTTTGCCAACTGCAACCTAAGTGCATTTAGGTCATGTGGATCTATCATGTTTTCTTTAGAGCTTGATGATACTTCCACATCAGTAGGATGTTGATATGGGAAATGCACTCACCTTGGTTCCATGGGCTACCTTCTGAATATGTCCTCATCAAGATCTAGATTTAGCCCATAACCTTTTTCTCTAGCATGTTCATCCTGACCTGCAAGTAATGAACCTTTATCTTGAAATACTGCTTCTAGGGTATCATAAAATTTGTCTTCAGAGTGGCCACTGTCTAATCTAGAACTTATGTCTTTTGAACCTTCCTCATTAGAGGATGCAAGTGGTGCTCTACCTCTAGTATTTCTCTAATCTCTCATAGGAGCACTGGTAGACTCTTCATTCCTCCTGATCTAGCTTTTCTTGTCAGCTGTAAGTAACTGTTCCAGAGTAACCTCTGGATTCTTCTTAACAAAAGACCTAGTATTCCTCCTTTTGTCCATCTTCAACTTATGACACTGGTTCTCAACCTTTTGAGTCACCACCCACCTAGATGGGAAAACCTTAAAATTCACAAGAAGACACTGAAAACTAGAAGAAAACACAAAATTCTAACACTATTTTTATCTCTAGACTCTCCCCAGTAGAGTCACCATTTTGTTGGGAGTTCCCTTTGATCTTCAACTTGTAGATTTATACTTTGATGGATAACTTTAATATAACTTTGACTCTATCACCACTCCAAAGTCTACAAGGAAGAGGGCCAATTAACAAGGATAAAAAATGAGATCCTCCTACACTTTGAGCCTTAATGCTCAGGTGGGTGTACCCTTGACTCACTTCTACAAAGGAGTCTCAAAACAATATACAACTATGTCCTTTACTAACTGACTAAAAGATATTATCATTTAAATTTGGGTGTGTGTGGTTGATGACAATGAAATGCCTCTAGAGAATGGACTAGTGCCTTAACCTAGGGAAAAGAGTCACCCAATTACATACATCAGTGGAAGATCTTAAATCAAACACTCTTGGGCTCAGGATAAGTGCTTTTCCTACTACCCCTCTCCCTCAAACACTAGGACATCAAATTCTTATTTGGTTTTAAACTCACTGAACTCACCTAGAAGACTTTAATCCTAACTTTGTTAGGAACTTAGAGATGACTTCACAATAATCTTTGTTTACCATATGCTAATACACTTTGTGATACTAACATATATGAGCTCAGAACCAAAATAAGAAGACATACACAAATGTAAGATTGGAACTCAATAGCATTCTCATTAACACATTCAGGATCAATATACAATCGAAGCATCACAAAGATAGGAAACAAACCCAAAATCCAGCTCCTCTTTCCTCAAATGTTCATACAACCACAACCACTAGAACTGACTGAAATTCAGAACAAAACCTCAGGACCAAACCTTTACTCTATCAAAAAACTAACTACTTATTACCCTAGTCACCTTGGAATCTTCAAAGAGGATGCATCAAGCTTTGGGTGACTAGGGTTAGGGTTTCAACTACCCAACCAACCAAAAAATTACATCAAAATTTATTGCAGGGGAAGAAACACAGGCAACCTGGAGAAAACAAATCTAAGATAGATCTGCCATCATAAAAAATCTACAAGAACAGTACAGAACACCAAGGAATTGCCATGAAAACTAGTCAAATTGACCACCTGCAAACACACCTTGAGCACAAAACCACTTCTCCTAGTACAAAAACATCATGCCACTGACCACAAAGACCCTCAAATTAGTTAGCAACAACCAGCACCACCAAACCAATCAAAATCGGCTACTAAAACCATTAATTTTGGTACTTCCTGTCACTGGAAACCCCATTCAAAAATTCAAAATCAAGCTGCAATGATCATGAAATTTTTTTTAAAATGCAACCGTAGATATTTTCCTTTTCTCAATAGATCAGATGGCGGGCGAGATCTCCATTTATCTTTAAAAATGACCGTGGGACCCAGAACAGTCAGCCACCACCAAGACAACAACCCAGTGAATAAGAAAATAGTACGTCATTGACAACTGGCACAAAGGACCCACCAAGCAGGCTTTCCATCTTTAGTGAAGACCAACGGCTATCACTACACTATTGACCTATCCATCATGCAACTTCAATAAATGGTATTACGACCATTGTCAGATCTTGCAATGTATTAACTCCCCTGAGACCGTGAACCCACTGACAAATCCACCTCAGCACACCTAGACCAATGAGAACATGCCCAATCTACTATGTCTAACACAAGTTCCACTAAACTCCCCTCAATTCCAAATTGATAGTTATTACATGATCGGATGGCTTGGAAAGATTCCATGCAATTATACGACAACCATAGGATCAAAAGGTCACTGAGATACCAGGCCCACCTGACAGCAAATCCAAGTATTCACTGACATGACCAATGAGAAACTAGCATGGCAGCATGACATGTCATAGGACCCATGGCAAATCACTCTCTTGGAAGATTAGATGATGGGTGCATGATCGTGAGGGGGAAGCATATTCCTTGTGATCATGTGCCAGCCATAGATTAAGAAAAGGAACAATAGACCGGACCCGTTGGGACAAATGGTACACGATCACAAATTCACATGTCAGAACCCTCTTACATCACACAGTCTTGCAAAAAAGTGACAACCACAAGTTTTGAAGCTTCAAACATTTGGAAATATTAATAGCGTAGGGACTTAGGACTTATGAAAAATTAAAGGGGACCCCGCTAGACATAAAAACCTAACTATCAAACAATATAAAAGGTCATTTTAATTAACACATGTGGATTTAGGGATTTCAATCACCAAAAAGGTAACGACAAAAAAGAATAGGGCTAGGGCATTTTTGAATTTTCCACCCAATGACTAGTTTTTTGAAAATTTGACAAGGGTTTCAGGGCCAGAGACCAGGGGAAGACCTGCACAACCATGAAAAATTTTCAGGGTGCTAACACATATGTAAGAACAAGATAAATTCATTTTGTATAATTGACTATGAGATTGGAAGAAAATAAAAGGATGTGTTGTCACATCAGCTAGCTCACCAAATTAAATCAAACAAGTACAATCAAAAGGCTATGCTAAATAATTTTATATCTTTCCTTTAAGATTTGGGCATGTTATATAGGAAATTTTGAATTAACCATATCTTGGGTGATATCCCTCAAACCCCCACTTCTGGCCTATACTCCCTCTATCATTCAGTTTATCTCACATTTAACACCTTTTGTAGCTTGCCATCGCTACCCCTCAAACCCATTGGGGTCTCCACACCCAAACCCCAACTAATTATTGGGATTTCTTATTCTATAATAAATTTGATTTCAATGAGGTTTGCAAGTGGATACCAAAATCAAGAACTTAGAAAACTAATTTTATCCCTATCATAATACCATTGATAAATGATAAAATATCATACTATCAATATCCAAGATTCAAATGTTTTTATTAGAAAATTAGGACCTCTCCCAATGTTTTAACTTGACTACGAGAGAGAGAGAGAGAGAGAGAGAGAGAGAGAGAGAGAGAGAGAGAGAGAGAGAGAGAGAGAGAGAGAGAGAGAGAGAGAGAGAGAGAGAGAGAGAGAGAGAGAGAGAGAGAGAGAGAGAGAGAGAGAGAGAGTTGTAATATGCAATTTATGAATTATGTTGACTCGTGATGATGTTCAAAGCCAATGATCATAAATACATAATAGTTGTCAGCTAACTATTATATATTAGGATTCCACATGAGGATGGGATTTTATAATCAATCTGCATTCAAATCAATAAAATTTGATAGAAAACACTTTTGTACTCATTTATGGGCTTCTTGTATCCTTTATTTTTCAAGCCTGCAAATTGTATCGATTGAACCATCTAATAATGTTTTCAAATGGATCATATTAACTAATTTCTTCAATTTAGCCAAATTGTATCCCTTTTGTTGTTTTTCAAGTCCATTGACATGATGCTATCAGATTTCTAAAATGTTCAGAGGTAATTACAAATCGCATCCCATTATGGCATGTCACCAACTTTATCCACCTATCTGGAAATTGAATTGTGCTTCTAATCAGTTCTAGGCACAATAGCCTGGATGATATAGTGATTAGTGCTCACAAAGAATAAAATTTCATCCTTGTACTCCTCTATAATAGTAGAAGGAATTATTTCCCTCTGATGCATTCTTAGCTGATAAACCACAAAGTAATCAATATGGAGAGAAGAATCTTTTCCATATTGAAAGTGCAACAGACATTGAAGAAGACATATAGATAAAAGTGGCATCAAAGGAAACATCACAAGAGCCCATACCAACATCTCTCCATGCACTATCAACTACACAAACCCAAGTAGTGGGATTGCTAAATAAACAAAGATTGAAAAAATTAATTGATTCCTACAATACTCACAATTTCAGCAACAAAAAGTTAGCCAAATTTTCAACTGCTTTATTTTTCTAGCACTAGAACTGAAAGGCTTTGATTTTGAATGGGGATATGTATAGTTGTTCTATAAAATGTGACAATATCAAAGTTATCATAGGGAACAACCTTTGACTAGCCTTACATTTTCCATTTCCATCAGGGGGGTGGGGGTAAAGGGAGTGGGGGCATAACAATGTAGATATATTATTGGGAGTATGAGGGCTCTTCATGAACTTTCATTCTAAGATTAAGACATTCGAATGAAGATGATTATATAAAAAGGATCCATAAATTGTAAGCTCTCATCAAATGAAAAAAGTGGTACCCAAAAAAATTAAAAGGTTTTGAGGAAAAATTATTTTCTTTGCAGACCCCAAAATCACCACCTTATAGAGTTTGCACTATGAAAGATCAAACTCAACATCATAAATATGTACTTTCTTCTCCCAAGATGAATCTCACCATGGCACCAAACTAAGTGAAGCATTAAGATGACCAACACCAAAGTGAGTAATGTTTAAGAGGGATATTAGGTCTTTTTGAGGTACCCTTATAAGATTATGGCACTAAAGCAGAAAATGAAGGACAACAAGTTCTCTCCCAAATATTATCAAATATTGCAAAATATTGGCAATGAGGCATATAAGGTAGAGTTGTCTTCAATAATAAAAATACATCCAATTTTTCATGTCCCTTTTTTTGTTAAAAAATTATTGGATAACAGATTTCAAAATAAAAAAATGTTACCAAAGCTTAATGAAGAGGGAATTATTATCTTGGATCCTAAAGTTATTCTCAAATCATGTACAAAGAATCTAAGGACTTGGACAGTCACAAATTACTTCATCAAGTGGAAGGAATTTCTTGTTAAAATGTAATATTAGTATAAATAGTATAATATAATATAATATTAGTATGTAATAGTATAGTATTATAAAATTACCTCATCAAGTGGAAGGAATTATAATATAATATTAGTATAAAATAGTATAGTATTATAAAATTATTAATATAAATGTACTATAATATATTAATAGATTTGATAACATATAGTTTTTTTAAAAAAATTGAATTTGATGTCACTTTTTCAATGGCCAAAGAATATACGTTCGATCAGAATGCTATACATTCGACAAATAGTTTGACCATAAATCGTCGCTATTTCGACAACCATGTCGATTGAAATACCTTAATTTTGACCAACATTGGTCAAAGAGATAAAAGGTATGCTAGATAATTCTTCTAGATTGTCGAGATTATTTCGATGGTGGATTTTTCGATAATGTGATGACTATAGAGCTTGAATATTTGAAAAACATATAATGTTTCAAATAATCGACAAAAAAAGTTCAACAATAGTTATGGACATTTGGTCGACCAATTTTTATCTAAAATTTGACTAATTGTCCTCAAAAAACAAGCTAAAATTTACTAGTCAGGCCCAATTGATCCACCTTCAAATGTTAAGTCTTACATTCTTGTGTTCACTAACTACGTAATAAAGTGGGTTGAAACTAGGCCTATGAAGCACACTAGAGATAATAAGGTAGCAGACTTCCTCTATGAAGAAATCTTTACTATATTTGGGGTTCCTAGAGAAATACTGACAAACCAAGCGGCATAATTTTCTTCTACTCTTATCACACACTTAGTAAATGAGTACAAAATAAGGCATAGGAAGTCAAATCCTTATCATCCTTAGGGTAATCAGCAAGAAGATATCACTAAAAGAGATATTGAGGCTCTTTTGACAAAAATAGTGGACCTACATAGGAAGCATTGGGCTATGAGGTTACCTAAAGCTATATAGGTGTATAGAACTACTTGGACATCTACAACAGGTTTTAAACCTTTTGAAATTATGTATGGGAAGAAATCTATGATGCCTATAGATTTTTAACACAAAACTCCCAGGGAAGCTTTGGAATTAGATATGGATTTAACAACTATACAGAGAGATAGAATCATGCAGCTCAATGCCTTGGATAAGATAAGGAAGAGTTCCCTAAAACATATAGAAACAATACAAAATTGGAGAATCAGATGGCATGATAAGTACATAAAGGAAAATAAATTCAAAGAAGGAGATTGGGTTCTTCTATATGATTCAAGATACAAGGAAAATCAAGCTAAAATTTAGACCAGATGGTTCAGACCATATGAAATTATAGAAGCATTTGATAATTGTGTAGTTTACCTGAGCACAATTGACGATGTTAGATTCAAATTATTGGTAAATGTACATCAGCTAAAGACTTACCTAAATCACAGTTTTAAGGAAGAGTTGTTGAATAAGTTTCAAGTTGAGCAAGAGTTCATAGATCCTATGACTAAAGGAATTGAGTCTTTGTTCAATTCCCTAAAAATGCATGAGAAGTACATAAATGACCATAATAAAGGGGTCATCCTTGTGGAACCCCATTCCATACTGTCATTCATCTACTATATGTACCATTCCTCTTCTATCAAAGCATGAATCATTTATTTGACACCAGTTCCACTTTTTTTTTAAATCACCTTTTAAAATGAATGAAGTGGAGTCACATCAATCAGTTGTGATGCATCATTATAGGTAAGCTCCACTTAACTCAAGAAGTGATTGATTATTCCATTTATAATGTCTAAGTAGGTATTAAATTAGACAACAAATTTCTTATATAGATGCAATCACATTCAATCATTTATGCACACTTGTACTGCTTTATTTAATTCCTAACTAAAGGCCACATCATTAAGTTCTGCCACCAAGAGACTTAGTCCCATCCAATATACTATCCTTTTTACTAAAACTCAAGATTTTGAGGAGATTTACAATTGGATTCATAAAATTTCATCACTTCCTATAATAATGTTCTAATGTGACTTTAGTTCCTCTCCATAAATATTTTTATTGTTGAAATTGGTTCTATAATATGTGTTGACTCTCATTGTTTGTCATTTTTTGTCAATATATGTTTGAGATGAAGGTAGACAAACTAGTTAATAGTGATATATTGATGACTGATAGAAGTATATGACTATGGTATGATTTTTTGAGAGCATGTGCAGATAGGAATATTTACAAGGATGATTTTTGACCTTATGTCTAAGGTCTCTTGGCTTAATATTGTAAATGGTGTGAGTTACAATTTTTTTAGTGAAGACTAGTTACTGGACTATGACAGTGGATAGTGACAGAGTTAGTCTCTGTATTTTTTATATAACTCTTATACGAGCATGATTTGTGACCTATGAGCTTGAGGCATGATAGAAGGCATATTAGAGAATATTATCTATGATTATGGATTTATTGTTCTCATGGTGACGTCAATTGATGTGTGTAGCCTTTGAAAGACCTATTTGGAGCTAACTTGAGATGTGTAACATGTTGTGAAGATGACGAGCATGGATTTCAAATCCTAGAGTGTATTTGATATATTATAACTATTGTATACTTGTTACCATGTGTATCCTAGCAAGGCTCTATTTAATTATTTGTTCATTGGAGAAGTCTTAATTGGTGGACCTAATTGATTATTGTAATTGGGTATAAAGAAGATTTATTTTTGGAGAATTGGTGTGTGTGTGGAAGATGTAAGCTTGTATTTGTGAAATCTATTGGATATAGAGCAAAGGTTGTGATTGAAGACTTTCATTGGAACTAATCAAGCAAAGATAGTTTCTAGAAGATAGTTCATTGGATTGTATATCTTCTATATAATTGTATTTTGGATAGTGAGTCCTAAAGGTGGATTTAACCTTCTTTAGGTAGTGTGTCTAGGAAGTGATCCTACCATTTCTTTCTCTTGACTCCTAATTGGGATAAATCTTTTAGTAGGGATACTATACTTCCAATACATCATTAGTGTGTGCTAATTCCCATTAGGGTTTTACCTTTAATAGGGTTTCCTCAAAAACAAAGTATTGATTTATGGTGTTTAATTCATTGTGTTGATATTCTGATTAAATGTTTTGGATTATGAAGTTTAAATTTTAATAATCTATCTCACAACTGATTCACCCCCCCTCTCAGTTGTCTTTTTGGACTTTGATTTATGTCTGAAATGTGTGTTTAGACATTCAAAATTATTCCCTCTTTTTCTACTGAAAGAAGTTCAAAAGTTTAGGTTGAGGGGAGAAAGGGGAGTTGGTTTGAATTGCAGAAGGTTGAAATTGAGAAGACATGAGTTTAAGGTAATCAAGTTGAATTATTAGTAGTGAGCTATGTTGAAAACCTAAAGACATTAATAATGGGATTCCATCCCATTAAGTATGAGCCAATAGACCACAATGTCTTGTTGAAAGATACACAACATTTTCCACCATTTAGGTAGTATGTGTGGCTAAATTATTTTCTCAAACTTGTCATGTTTGATGAAGATATTGTTGAAGAGTTTACTAGGACATTTCACAATGTGAAGGCCAAGGTAAAGAGAGAAAAAATTATTGCCATAGTGGAAAGAATTGTAGAGGTGATGGGGTTACCTCAAACTAGTGAGTTATTTCCACAAGAAAGAGATGCACAAAGTGCTAGGGAATAATCTAATCGATCTGGAAATCTTCCTTTGCATGTGGATAAGAAAGGAACTTGATCCAAATGATTCTTCCACAGGAATGGATCCCATGAGAAACCTATATTATCAGATACCTTATATGTGAAGGTTGGTTCTCAATTCTGTATTATCACCATTTCAGACTATTGTCTCATTTGTGTCATGGTTTATTGATGAATATGGGTATGTGTAGGATCATGGTATGCCAAACTAATCCCTTAAGTGGCAATGAAAATTTAGAAAATCGGGTTTAGGAAAGTTGACATAAAAATTTGAACAAGTTATAAATATTATATTAAAAATATGTAACAAGTGAATCTATAGGAAATTGAATTTAGTTTCTAAG
Organism: Chamaecyparis obtusa; assembly: GCA_027943335.1. NCBI lineage: Eukaryota > Viridiplantae > Streptophyta > Pinopsida > Cupressales > Cupressaceae > Chamaecyparis > Chamaecyparis obtusa. The sequence goes on from BSBK01010680.1 coordinate 64,017, forward strand.
ATGCTAGGCCTTTTTTGAAAAACAATTATTCTATATGTTAAAAATTTCAAATTTTAATGTAGCAGTATGGAAATTTTAGGAAAAAAATAAGAAGTAGGTGTATGTCTGACCACCTTAAATACAATCAACTGATAAAATTTTTTTACAAGAGTCTAGATATAAGTATTAGACTCATGTCCAGATGCGACGCATATTTTTTTATAATATTTTTCCAAGTAAATAATTAATTATTACTTTTCTTCTACAAATTTTCCAAAATACAAAAAATCTCATGCCTGACAACGTTAACTTAGTCTAAACTTTATCAAATTGATTTTTTTAAATTTTTTTTATTGTAGTAGGAAAATCATAGAATGTGACACATGTTTTGGATTTGAAAAATGTTATATAGTTTGAAAGTTATAGCTATTTTTCAATAAGTCTACCAATCAGGACTAGAAAGATAACAAGTAGGTGTATGCCTGACCAGATTAAACAAAATCAAATGATAATATTTTTTTATAAGATTCTAGATAAAATTAGTAGACTCATGTCTAGATGTGATGTATATTTTTTTGTATTTTTTTTCCAAGTAAATATTTAATTATGACTTTTCTACTACAAATTTTGATGAATATAAAAAACTCTCGTGTCTGACCACCTTAACTTAGTCTAAACTTCATCAAATTAAAAGAATTATTTATTATTATTGTATTAGGTGAAACATAGAATGTGATGTATATTTCAGATTTTAAAAATGTTATATTGTTTGAAAGTTATAGTTATTTTTCAAAGAGTCTATAAATCAGGACTTCTTTTTCACATCACCACTTTTTGGCATACCATGATCCTGCACATACCCATATACCAAATTTTGTTTCCAATAATGATGAAGAGTATAAGAAAGGTAGAATCAATTTAGTATCTCATAATTTCCTTATTAAATTTCTTGCATAAATATTTGTTAGGGATGTGGTTTTCATGCCCTGGGACAAATTTATTGTTTTTAAACTAGAAGTACAAGTTGTAGGACCTAGGAGTCGACCTCTTTCTTATAAGTGATGAACCTCTCAGTCAACTATTGAAGCCTCTACAACCACATATCCTATTCCTACAACCTTAAACTTACAAGACAATGCCCATCCATCTAAAATAATTTTCATAGTGTCATTGCAAACCCCTATTTCTAAGATTGGGACTTACTCTAAAAAGAATAAGGATAAGTCACCAGTGGTGTTACCTCAAAAGAAGACCCATAAATTTTCTATAGACTCTTTCTTAACAAAAAAAGAAAGATAATATTCTTGTCCTATAGCTACATGACCAAAGAAGCCTAAGGAAACCCTTACTCCCACATGGAGAAGCGCAAGGATTTAGAATCAGACAACACCTACTCCTCCTACTATGGAAATAGAATCTACCCCTTCTAATCCTAGTTCATCCCCCTCACAATATTCACTTAGTGTGTCTCAATCCTCACCATCACCATTAAATCCTCCTAGTCCATCACTTCAGTAAAAGGAGAAATCTATATGTGAGACAAAGCATATTTTTGAGGGAGTTGGCCTTAAGGAGTTGGTATCTGTTGTAGAGCATATGTGAGAATAGTTATCAGAGTAGGTGCAAGAAGAGGTAGTGTGGATTGAGGAAGAAATAAAAATAGTAATAGAATAATCAAATAAGGGAGGTAATAATCATGAAAGGATGGATGAATCAAAAGTTTTTATAGAAAATATACACAAACCTCAGATACCACAGAACCAGAAGGATGCAAAATGGAATAGGAAGTTCTTGAGAAATTAGTTGATAAGGAAAAAATAGAGACTGAAGAAACACAACAAGATAGTGTAGAAATTGGTTTATCTTCTACTGAGGTACAAAAATGGAATAACCGTAAGCCTCCTCTTCATTTCATAAGATTTTCTACAGGAGTTTCATGTTATCAAGAACTTCAAGATTGGAAGACTGCCTTTGAATTAGAGATAGAGAAACTAAAAAGGGTAATCTAGAAAAAAGATGTGAAAATTTATAACCTTATGGACACCCTAAATTAGGTATTCAATCTTAATCCATAGGTGGTCCCACAATAGTCTCCCCACTTTTTGGCCAACTTTGACATGGAGATCAACATTCTGAGAAAAACTTCACTTTCAAACACCTATTGCCGCAAAACTATTAGGAGTTTGAAGATGATGTAAACTAGAGTCTTTTAGAATTTTCTTTCTAGTTTCTAAATATATTTTAAAAATATATATCAAAATTTATTTAAATTCATTTTTCCTTCTCCTTCAAAAAGTTGGTTGCATGAAAAATTTATGTTTTTAAGGAGTTGTTGTCACTTGGATCAATATAACATTTTTAAAAAATATGGTAAAGATGTAATTATTTCCATATTATATTTGTAACTTCAATATCTAGAGGATGCAATTGGTTTTATTCATTTTGGGTCAATATTTCATAGTTTATTAAGTTCTAAAGTGATAGTAACTATAATTTAGACATAAGGTCACTTGGATCACTCTAACTTGGTCTTTGTATATCAAAAATCATTTTTTCCTTTTTTTCAGAGAAAGTAACACAAATACTCTTTTCCTACATATTTTTCATAATTTTTTTCTCTAATTTACTATTTTTCCTGAAGTCTTGAAGAGACAAGTTGTTGAATGACCAAACAACCTATGTTTCGTTAAAGTAATATTTAAAAGTGATAATGAGCTCAATATGTATTAAAATTATATTTATTAGAAATCTTGTTTCGAATAACATCATTTGACATCATATGTTTTAAAAAACTATCTTGATTGGTCCTTATTCTAGGCTTGGAAAGATAATTTTTTTGTAGTTCACTTTTTTTCTGAGGGAAAAATTTCAGTTTAGTTGTCTTCGTGTGAAGACCCCCTTCACGCGAAAACACTTGAGGGGCTTTGTGCAAAGGGTCTTCACGTGAAGACCCCTGAGTAAAAATTTTGGCAAAGAAACACCTCATCAGAATTTTCCCCAGGGTACTTCTAGTGAAGTCAGTCGGCTAGTGATGAATTTGTTTTGTAAAAAATTTAGAATGGTATAGAACTAAAACATTTTATTTCTATTTTATACTGAATTGCAATAAATTAATTTTCTTTTTCTATTGTTTTTTCTATTATTGATCAATTTTTAAAAAGGCATATTTTGGAGGAGGATTGCTATTTCTATTTTTTCAAAAGCATAATTTTGGAGAGGAGAAATATTAAATCAAAGTATTTTTTGAAGAAGAGAATTTTTATTGGCGATCTTGTGGAAGAATTTTTTGGAGAGAAGAAATGGAGAAAAAGAAAGGAAGACAAAGTATATCTGCTAGAAAAAGGTCACTCGGTACTAAACAAAGAAATTGTGAAGCTGTATTGACATATTATCATAAAAATAAAGAAGGTGAAAGACAAGTTGAAGTAGGAGGGTCAAGTCAAGTCGAAGAATTGCATATTGAAGAAGGTTCAGGATCACTCCCTATAGAATCTCAAGCAATTGATGTTGGAGAAGGGTTAAGATCACATGCTCCTACTAGTATGGATGAACTTTTAAATTTAGCTCCAACTATAAAGAAAAATATTAATTATAGAAACTTAGATCATTTACTTACAATGGATGTGGAGAATTTGAGATCACTTGCTAATGTTTAACCCTTAAGTCTTGCTAAGAAGAGATCAATGAATATGATAAAAAGAGAAATATTGGCTAAATTTGATAGTTTTGAAACACTTGAACAAGCCCAATTACTTTCAGTTGTACTTATAAACAAAAATTTGGAAGGGGCATTAAAAGTATTGGGTATAGACACAACATCAAAGAAGAGAAAAGTTGTTGACATGCAAACTGATATGATTGAAAATCTTAGGAAAGGTTTGAACCAGGTAGGGAAGTGATCTCGAACTAAAGATAAGACCATTACAAGAAAACTTATGTTGACATCCATTGTAGGTAACACTTTGCTCCAAAAAAGATAGATAGCTTAGTTTCATCTTAGTTTGGTTTTAATAGTAAAACAATATCACGATAGGTTAATAGGAGAATACTTTTGGATGATAACACCTTGGAAGGAAATTGGAAAATCATGTGTAGTTCTCCTCATTCTAATAGGATTGATGAAGGAATCAAGAATTTGGTCACATTATTTTGGAATGATAATACATGTCCTTCATAAAATAGTAGAGATGTTATTAGACATAGAATTTTAGCTAATCAATATGAATATCATATGAAACATTGGTTGGACACAATAGAACATGAAATGTATGTGTCATTTTGTAGTTCAAATCCTCATATAAAGATTGGGAAAATATTTTTTGAAGGATTGAAGCCATATTATATCAAGACAAACAAAGTGTTTGAAACTTGTTGTTGTCATTATCATATTGAATTTGATCTCCACTATCAAGTTTTTTGAGAGTTTGTAGAAGACACTTATGGTTTTGAAAATGCTCCTCCCACTAGATGAAGTTAGTTCATCTCATCAATTTTATGTGACAAAAGAGATGATGTAGCTAGACAAATAAATTGCATAAAATTAATATGTCAAACACGTGCTGATATGTCTCTTTTTCCTTTGAAAAATGAAAATATTGATGTAACAAAGATGGTAAATTTCAAGAGTTACAAATATGTAAAGAATGAAACAAAATTTTGGAAAGAATCCAAAAGGTTAGAATATGTTGAAGAGGAGATAAATGTTGGAGTATTTATGGAAAATTTTGAAAAATTGATTCAAACCTACATTCATCATGCTCTTTTTGCAAAGTGGCAAGCACAACAATTCCAAACACTAAGACACAATCTCCCACTTGGAACTATTGTATCAGTTGTTGATTTTGTAGAAAATTATTCTTTTGTTCATCAAAAGGCAATTCAGTTAGAATACTATTTTTCAGAGAAAATTACTATTATGGTACATGTGTGCTATCGACACACACAATTAGATTTGGATGGTATTCAAAGAACATTTGAAGCATGGGTCATCAAGAAGGAATATCAATTTTATATAAGTGATGATAGAGAGCATGACATTAATTATGTAGAACACTGCTTTAAGAATTTTTTTGCAAATTTGAAAGAAAGAGGTATAAAAATTGATAAATATTATGTTTGGTCATATGGATGTCCTGTACAATTCAAATCATCAAGACCATTTTATACACTATGTAGGTATCATCATAATGAAAACATACCACATGTTTGGAGTTTTTTGAGAATGGACATAGAAATGTTGGAAACAATTGTCTGAAGAAAATTGCTACTCAATTATGTATTGTCTTTGATGTCACACTATGTCATAGTCCGCAGCAATCAGCTTCTACCGAGCTCAGTCGGTCTACCAGACAAGAATATTAATGTTTACCGAGTCCACTCGGTTATCAAAGAAATTTAGTGTTTACCGAGTTCACTCGGTTGCCGAAGAAAGTTTAGTGTTTACCGAGTTCACTCGGTTATCGAAGAAATTTAGTGTTTACCGAGTTCACTCGGTTGCCAAAGAAAGTTTAGTGTTTACCGAGTTCAGTCGGTCATCGAGAAAAGATAGTGTTTACCGAGTTCAGTCGGTTATCAAAGGTAAAGAATTGTCGGTGTTTACCGAGTTCCCTCGGTCACCGAAAGATTATAGAAAGATATGGTCACCGAGCACTGTCGGCCCTTGAAGGATTTTTTGCAAATAGAGTTTACTTAATTCAGCCGACTGTTATACTAAATAATGTCGATTTGACTAATCCAAAATCATATAAATAAAAGGTCAAATGTGAAAAGTAAAAATACACAGCAGAAGATTTACAGAAGAAAAGAAGGAAAGGTATATGCGAACTTGTGAAGGATGTTCAGATATCCTTGAGGAGCAGTAGAGATTTATTTGAACAGAAAGGATCAGAATTATGCAGAATAGAGATCTGTAATCAGCAAGATAGTTGCATTATTATACAGGTTATTTTCTCATTGTTACCTTCTTATCATTGTAACAGTGAATTCTAAATCTCTTAACCGAGTTGGTTTAACAGCCATAATATAAATCCTCTAACAAGGTGACAATTCCATTGAATTGTTTTCAAGACCTCTTACCAGGCCACTCCTTGCAGGGTGTTTTAAATCCTCTAACAAGGTCACACCTAACAGTGTGTTTTGTAACCTTTTACTGGGTTGGCTTCTAACCGGGCATCACTTCAGAAAAGTGAAAATCAGTATCTAGATATATTGGTGGTTTTTCCCATATTGGGTTTCCACGTTAAATCTTGTGTCTCTTGTGTTCTTAATTGCTTTCACAATCATATACATGTTTTGATGAATATCTAAAGATAATATTGATAATACTTTCTGCATCTTCAAAGTTACTGCAATCTATTTACCGAGTGCTAAAATAGATAACAGTGTTAAGGGATCTGCAAAGAATAAATTGTGAAGTGTTTTTATGGTTGACTGATTCACCCCCCCCCTCTCAGTCACTTCACCCATATTCCATCAATTGGTATCAGAGCTTTTGGTGCTTGCAGGAAGGGTTTCAAGGACCTAAGCTAAAGATCAGGATGTCTTACAAGAGGGAAATTCCAAAGCTTAACAGAGATAACTTTTCAGCATGGCAAGGTCTCATGCGACTTCATCTGGCTTCCATTGGTGATTCAAGATGCAAATACATTGATGAAGAATACACAATTCCTAATGGCGCATTAACTGTTGAAGACATTGCAGATAAAAAGACTCACAACACCATGATGATAGACATTGCATCTGCTCTCAGCTATGAAGAATTTGATGATATTAAAGACTGCACCACTGCATATGAAATGTGGGTGGCACTGAAGAAAATATATGGTGGTGATGCAAATGTGAAAAGAGCCAAAGCAGAAAGCCTAAGAGGACAGTTTGACAAGATGAATATGAAGGAAGATGAAAACATTGCAAAATATGTTGAAAGAATCAAAGCAAGTGTAAGTGCAATTAGAGCTTCTAGAGGAACAATCTCAGATGAGACTGTTATAAGTAAGGTACTCAGAACACTACTCCCTATCTATGCAATAAGAGTATCAGCTATTCAAGAAAGAAGATGTGAAACAACCCACAATATAACTTTGGATGCTTTAGTTGGAAGATTGACAGCTTTTGAATTAGACAACTATGATAACTATGTTCCTAGTTCCAAAAATATTGAATCAGCATTTGAGGCCAAGGTTTCACTAAAGAAGAACAAGAAAATTAAAGAAGTTCAGTCAGAAAGTGAAGAAGAATCAGAAGAAAGTTCTGATAGTGATCTTGAAATTGTAGAAGCATTACTTGCAAAGAAGTACTCTAGAGGGAAAGGTAAATATAAAGGTAAAACTCCTTTAATCTATTTTTCATGTGAAGAAATTGGACATATTGCAGCTAGGTGCCCAAACAAGCAAGTCAAGGAAGAAAAGAGAAGTCACAAGTACTATGGCAAAAAGAATTTCAAATCATACAAGGATAAAGGTAAGAAATCATGTTTTATGGCTAAAGATTCTGATGATAGTGAAGAATAAATTGTCTTTATTGCTATAAAAGATGAATCTGATGATGATGAAGATAAGATGGCACTTATTTCTCATATAAGCAAAGATGATATATGGATAATAGACAGCGGATGTTCACACCACATGACTGGTGACAAGACAAAATTTGAATATCTAGAAGACTGTGACAATGGTAATGTAAGATTTGGAAACAATGAACCTTGTTGTATAAAAGGAAAAGGAAGAATCTCATTAACCAAAGAACTCATATGTGATAATGCTTACTGGGTTGAAGGACTAAAACATAATCTTTTAAGTGTAGCACAGCTAATCAACACTGGTTTCAAGGTTGAATTCATGAATGGTCAAGCAAGACTGCTGGATGGAAAAGGAAAACTCATTGGATTAGGCAAACAAACAAAAGGTAACTTATTTTATCTTGATCTCAATGAATATTCATGCCTTATTGCTCAAATAGAAGAAAGTTGGCTATGGCACAAAAGGTTATGTCATGTGAATTTTGATAACATGATAAAAATAAGCAAATTCAAGAAGGTTAGAGGCATTCCTACTTTGAAGAAACCTGACACTGGTCTATGTAAGAATTGTCAGATTGGCAAAATGAGTAAAACTAGTTTCAAAAGTAAGAACTATCAGTCTAAAGAAATTTTGGAAATTGTGCATACTGATTTATGTGGACCTATTGGAATACAAAGCTATACTGGAGATAAATTCTTTATTCTTTTCGTTGATGATTATTCTAGAATGATGACTGTCATGTATTTAAGAGAAAAATCAGAGGCATTTGAAAAGTTCAAATGGTACTTAGCCAGAGTAGAAAAAGAAACAAGGAAAAGATTGAAATGCTTAAGATCAGACAAAGGTGGTGAATTCATCTCCCATGATTTTAACAACTTCTGCATTGAAAGAGGAATCAAAAGACAGGTATCAGCTCCGAGAACTCCTGAGCAGAATGGAATAGCATAAAGAAGAAACAGATCTATTATGGATTGTGCAAGGACTCTAATGATAGAAAAGAACATTGCTATAAAGTACTGGAAGGAAGCTATCAGCACTGCAGTTCATACCTTGAACCGAGTACAACTGAAGAAAGACACATTCAAAACTCCTTATGAATTATGGTATGGCTATAAACCTAATGTAAGTTACATGAAAATATTTGGTAGCAAGTGTTATATCTTAAAAGAATCCAGAAGAAATAAATTTGATGTGAAAAGTGATGAAGGAATATTCCTAGGATATTCTAGCAAAACCAAGGCATACAAATGTCTGAACTTATCTACTTACAAAGTCATAGAAAGTATACATGTAAAATTTGATGAGTTTGTAGAAAAGACTGAGGAAGAAAGCAAAAGGGAACCTGAGAACTATAGAAGATTCATTTACATTGAACCTGAAACATTGACAGACACAACTATCAATAAGGAAGCTATATCTACCGAGCCGAGCATAGTTACCGAGTCACAGGAAGAAGTTCAAACCGAGTCACAGGAAGAAATTCAGACCAAGTCTCAGCCTGAAGTTACCGAGCAAATATCTACCGAGCCCGAGCAACCTGAAGAAGAGATCCTAGAAGACAACAGCATGAATCATTCAAAAGGAAAGGAACCTATACTAGCCAAATATGTCAGAAGACATCATACACCAGATCAAATCATTGGAAACAAATCAGATGGTACTATGACAAGAAGCAAGCTAAAAGGTACATGTCTACTTACTGATTTTGAACCTAGAAATATCAAAGATGCATTAGAAAATGAAAGTTGGATTGAAGCAATGAATGAAGAATTAGAACAAATACAAAAGAACAAAACTTGGACTCTTGTACCCAGACCTAAAGATAAGAATGTAATTGGAACAAAATGGGTATTCAGGAATAAGCTAAATGAAGATGGTCAAGTATCTAGAAACAAAGCTAGACTGGTATGTAAAGGTTATTCTCAAGAAGAAGGTATAGATTATGGAGAAACTTTTTCTCCTGTTGCAAGATTAGAAGGTGTAAGAACTCTACTTGCTTATGCAGCACACAAAGGATTTAAGGTATATCAGATGGATATAAAATCTGCATTTCTCAATGGAATTCTTGATGAAGAAGTTTACATTGAACAACCTGAAGGTTTTGTTGATCCAGATAAAAGGGACATGGTCTGCAGGTTACACAAAGCATTGTACGGTTTAAAACAAGCTCCTAGAGCATGGTATGAAAGACTCCATAACTATTTGATTCAGATTAATTTCAAAAGAGCTAATGATAACAGAAATCTGTATATTAAAGAAGGACCGGATGACAAAATTGTATTGGCAGAAATATTTTTGGATGATACTATATTTACAGGGAATGAGGATCAGTGCAAAGAATTTTCAGAGCAAATGAACAGAGAATTTGAAATGTCCATGTTTGGTTTAATAAAATTCTTTGTTGGTCTTCAAATTCAGCAAAGCAAGAATGGTATATACATTACTCAATCCAAATACATTAAGGAGATACTTAAGAAGTTTGGTATGGAAGATTCAAAACCAGTTGGTACACCCATGTGTACTGGACTGAAACTTACCAAAAATGATGATTCAAAAGAAGTTGATCAGACCCTATACCGATCTATGATTGGAAAATTGTAGTATGTGGTACATACAAGACCTGATATTGCCTTAGCAGTCGGTATAGTAGCTAGATTCTCAGCAAAACCTAAGGAAAATCACATGATGGAAATCAAAAGAATCTTAAGATACTTAAAAGGAACTGAAGAGTATGGTTTGTGGTATAAATTTGGAGGCAATCTAGACTTGAAAGTGTTTACTGATGCTGATTGGGCAGGAAACATTGATGACAGAAAAAGCACAAGTGGTGGAGCATTTTTTCTTGGAAAAAGACTAGTATCCTGGACTAGTAAAAAGTAGAATTGCACATCTCAATCCACAGCTGAAGCAGAATATGTTGCTGCTGCAGTAAACTGTTCAAATATTGTTTGGTTTAAACAGCTATTAGAAGGTATGAAGGTTGAAATCAAAGAACCAGTTGTTATATTTTGTGACAATACCAGTGCAATAAACATTTCTAAAAATCCAGTGATGCATTCCAAAACCAAGCACATTGCTATTAAATATCACTTTGTCAGAGAACTGGTGCAGGACAAGGAAATCAGATTAGAATATATTCATACAAAAGAACAGATTGCATACATTTTCACCAAACCATTACCTAAGGATGCATTTATGTATCTAAGAGGTAAGTTAGGGGTCATTCCCCTATCCGAGGCTCACTAAATACATTTTTAGTGATGCATCAACCAGAACATGATTGAAAATCAACCTGTTGATGTAGTATATTAAAGGAATCATTGCATATGAATCAGTACTTGAGGTACATTAATTTTCATCGGTAATATGTGAATTATCTTTGGCATGTGTTTTCAAAGAGGGAGTGTTTGCTATGTCTTTACTATTGCTTTCAAGAAATTTTCAAATAGTCAGAAGGAAGAATTTTCAGGATACAGGAAGTTTGCTGACAGAGGGAGATTTGAATCTAAACCGAGCTAACTCTTTCAAATTTCTTATGATATGACATATTGTGTTGCCACCAATGCCAAAGAGGGAGATTGTTGGAAACAATTGTCTGAAGAAAATTGCTACTCAATTATGTATTGTCTTTGATGTCACACTATGTCATAGTCCGCAGCAATCAGCTTCTACCGAGCTCAGTCGGTCTACCAGACAGGAATATTAATGTTTACCGAGTCCACTCGGTTATCGAAGAAATTTAGTGTTTACCGAGTTCACTCGGTTGCCGAAGAAAGTTTAGTGTTTACCGAGTTCACTCGGTTATCGAAGAAATTTAGTGTTTACCGAGTTCACTCGGTTGCCGAAGAAAGTTTAGTGTTTACCGAGTTCAGTCGGTCATCGAGAAAAGATAGTGTTTACCGAGTTCAGTCGGTTATCAAAGGTAAAGAATTGTCGGTGTTTACCGAGTTCCCTCAGTCACCGAAAGATTATAGAAAGATATGGTCACCGAGCACTGTCAGCCCTTGAAGGATTTTTTGCAAATAGAGTTTACTTAATTCAGCCAACTGTTATACTAAATAATGTCGATTTGACTAATCCAAAATCATATAAATAAAAGGTCAAATGTGAAAAGTAAAAATACATAGCAGAAGATTTACAGAAGAAAAGAAGGAAAGGTATATGCAAACTTGTGAAGGATGTTCAGATATCCTTGAGGAGCAGCAGAGATTTATTTGATCAGAAAGGATCAGAATTATGCAGAACAGAGATCTGTAATCAGCAAGACAGTTGCATTATTATACAGGTTATTTTCTCATTGTTACCTTCTTATCATTGTAACAGTGAATTCTAAATCTCTTAACCGAGTTGGTTTAACAGCCATAATATAAATCCTCTAACAAGGTGACAATTCCATTGAATTGTTTTCAAGACCTCTTACCAGGCCACTCCTTGCAGGGTGTTTTAAATCCTCTAACAAGGTCACACCTAACAGTGTGTTTTGTAACCTTTTACCGGGTTGGCTTCTAACCGGGCATCACTTCAGAAAAGTGAAAATCAGTATCTAGATACATTGGTGGTTTTTCCCATATTGGGTTTCCACGTTAAATCTTGTGTCTCTTGTGTTCTTAATTGCTTTCACAATCATATACATGTTTTGATGAATATCTAAAGATAATATTGATAATACTTTCTGCATCTTCAAAGTTACTGCAATCTATTTACCAAGTGCTAAAACAGATAACAGTGTTAAGGGATCTGCAAAGAATAAATTGTGAAGTGTTTTTATGGTTGACTGATTCACCCCCCCCTCTCAGTCACTTCACCCATATTCCATCAGGAAAAGGTGAACATGATGGTGTTGGAGCTTGAATCAAACATGCTATACGAAAGTATCAAATGAATTATAAGGGAGTTCATATAAAAAATGCACACGATGTGGTTGAATGGTGCAAGACACATTTCACACCAAATGATAATGACACATCATCAGGATTGACTCAAGCTGTGCCACATAGAAAATTTTGGGAGATAAAAGGTATGCACACATTTTTAAATTATTTTCAAAAGTGTTTAAATTTTTTACGTATTCTTTATTCAAATTATATTTATAAAATGAATTATATATGCATTTTTTTAGGTGTGGATAGAAAAATTATGCATGGTTGCAATAGGATAGAAAAGATGTGACCTTTGCATTCATTTATGAGTACAAATTGTTGCAATTGGACATTGAACACTAGGGACTACTCATGCTTTCGTTGTCACTACATTGCTGAAAATTATGAGGAATGCATCAATCAAGACCATGGATATGTAGGTGCGTGGAATCCAGTGCCACTACTTGTTACTGATACATTTGATAGAAATGAAGATGAAAACTTCAATGATGTCCCTTTGATTTCTATTGATTATGATTATATCTTAGGATTGGTCAAAATTAGTAAGTATATATCTTTCACATTATATGGTCCATTGAGCTGCATGTTGACATAGGTCAAGTAAGGAGGATCTAATTAAGGATAGTCCAAACAAGCAGTAGAACACCACAATGCAGAATTACACAACAAGAATATGTTTTCAATTGAATTTTCATTAACATGCCCGATTGTAAAGCCTTCCGGGTTAGGGCCAAATAGAATCAAAAGTATTTCTTATATCCCTCTAGCTATTTCAGCTCTAAAAAAAATCAGCAACTGATGGAAATGCTAAGGCAGATCTGAACTTGAGCTCGCAAGCCTCCAAGCAATCTCCTTCTCTCCAAGCATGCAAACCACTAGCTCTGCTATTACAATATCAGATAAATAATCCGATCTTAAAAATCTCTCAAGATCCAATTATGATTCTACTCTCATGCTACCACCAATCTCCCCTAAACATCTATCCAAGCTCTCATTATATAGCTAGCAAAGCCACAAGTCGGCCAGTCAGGCATTAATTACAATATAGATCCAACCCAAAGAGAGATACTAAAACTAATGCAAGAATGATCAAAACTTAATGCACCTTTGGATTTAGGTCCAAAAATGACCCAATAACATTTCATTAACCATGCAAGGCCCCATCTCATCACACGGAACTGCACAAGAAGAAACACTCCATGTTTCACGTGAAAACTACTAGAAAATAGGTCCCAGGGAAAAATGGCCATTACTTTTGACTCATAAAGAATTAGGAGTTGCACCCTTGGTAAATGATATTATTTTAGGTCCTCTTAAAGTACCTAAGACAAAAAATTCTGATTCATTAAGGATCAATAGTGCCACATCATGCAATCAGTACCAAAACTGCAGGAAAATACAGTTCCGACAGCTAGTAAAATAGCTCCAACTTTGAATCAGTCCATCCAATCCTTATGAGATCTTAGGAGAAGGTTCCAAAATAGGTCCTCAACATCATGTAAACTTCTCACATAATGAAACCAAAAAATAAAACAATTAAAATGCAAACAACAGAAAATAGGAAATATTTTTGGTGATGCAAGATTGCTCAAAGCCTGAGATGCTCCTACATCAGACACCCCAAGTTACAAAAGATGTTCTTAATGGCTAGAAGGAAATCTTCTAGGATTTAGTAGATAAACCCCAAAGTGGTTCTTCACATACATGTCCTCCAAATTTTCACCTTGCATACTCTTCAACTTCTTCTTTCTTTGCCTCTTCAAGTCCTTCCTTGACAACACACAAGCTTGTTCTCCATACTGATCTCCAATCCTTTCCAGATTTGACAACCCAACTTGGCTACCAAAAATTAGGTTTCTCCTACCAAATGTTGTATCTAGCAAAGGCATTAGGTAAAAATTCTTTTCATCCTTCTCAACAGTAAACACAATCTTGACATAGTCATGCATAGCCTTGCAATCATACTACCAAGGTCTACCGACCAACATATGACAACTACTCATGTTCACAATATCACACAACACTTGATCCTTATACTAGCCAATCTGAAAATCAACAAGACACTACTCCCTTACTTCTAGAGCATGAACATCTTGAAACCAGCCAATCCTATAAGGATAAGGGTGCTTCATTCTCTTCAAACCAAGTTTTTGAACCATGTCCTTAGCAAAACGGTTATCAATACTACCACTATCAACAATTACATCAAAAATTTTACCTCCTAACTTGCACCAAGTCCTGAACAAGTTACTCCTTTGACAAGGTCTCACCTTAGTACCAAGTACTATTCTTTGAATCAAAAAGTTCTCAGATCTTGTCTCAGGTTCATTCGATATGATTTCATTCACCATAGCATTCCTATGATCACCAAACTTATTTTTTGTACACTCAAAAGCTCTATGTCCTTCTCCACCACAATTATAACAAGTACCCTTAAAGATAACCATACCTATCTTCTTTTTCAATTCCATAGTTTTCTATTCATCATCAGTAGTAGGCTTATCCTTCACTGAGTGATCAATCTTCTCCTTTCCTTGAGAATTACCATGTTGTCTCCTTTTCAACTTATCTTCTGTCTTTAGAGCATACTGATAAGAATCCTCAATTGAATCAATCTTCATCATACCAATCTCATCTTGAATATTGAATCTCAGACCATTTACATATCGAGCTACCTTTTCCATACCAAGTTCTCTGTGCCCAGACCTAATAGTAAGTTTGTAGAACTCCTCAATATAGTCTTCAATAGTCAAATATTTTTGCTTTAGATTCTGCAACTTCTTAAACAAGTCAAGCTCATAGTCAGTAGGTATGAACTTAGCCTTTAACTTAGCCACCATCAACCTCCACCGATTCATCTTCATTTCACCTTCATCTTCTCTATCTCTTTGTAATCCTTTCCACCAAAGAGCAACATGGCCTTTCAACTTAGTTTGTGCCAACCTCACTCTAAGAGGATCTTCAATTTCTTCAAGCTCAAAGAAGTCTTCTAACTTACCAATCCAATCAATCAGAGTCTCAAGTTTCAAAGTACTAGAGAAGTTAGAAACTTCCATTTGGTAGTTATTACTTAATTGAGCTCTAGATCTATGTAACCAACCAGCTCTATCTTCACCAGATCTATCCCTCTAGTCATGAACACTAGATCCAACAACTTCAAAGTCTTCAACAGCTTCCTCATAACCATCATCAGTACCAAGATTCCTTGGCATACTAGCAACAATCCTCACAATCTCAGCAATCATTTCATTCTTCATTAATTCCATCTAAGATCTGAAATCTAATTTCACCTTCTCTGTAATGTTTGATTCCATAGCATCACAAAGATTTTCAATTGCTCTAGGATCCAATCTTCTTGGAGGCATCCTCAAAGATTCAAATCTAAAGCAAAAAGTCACCAATGAGGTCTTGGTGTAAACAATCTCAACTAGTTTACACACTCAAGATCTTCAAGCTCTGATACCACTTGACACAGGTCAAGTAAGGAGGATCCAATTAAGGATAGTCCAAACAAGTAGCAGAACACCACAATGCAGAATTACACAACAAGAATATGTTTTCAATTGAATTTTCATTAACATGTCTGGCTGTAAAGCCTTTTGAGATAGGGCCAAATACATTCAAAAGTATTTCTTCTATCTCTCTAGCTAGTTCAGCTCTAAAAAAAATCATCAATTGATGGAAACACTAAGGTAGATTTGAACTTGAGCTCGCAAGCCTCCAAGCAATCTCCTTGTCTCCATGCATGCAAACCACTAGCTCTGTTGTTACAATATCAGATAAACAATCTAATCTTCAAGATCTCTCAAGATCCAATTATGATTCTACTCTCATGCTACCACCAATCTCCCCTAAAAATCTACCCAAGCTCTCATTATATAGCTAGCAAAGCCACAAGTCGGCCAGTCAGGCATTAAGTACAATATAGGTCCAACCCAAAGAGAGATACCAAAAATAATGCAAGAATGATCAAAACTCAATGTACCCTTGGATTTATGTCCAAACATGACCAAATAACATTTCCTTAACCATGAAAAGCCCCATCTCATCACATAGAACTGTGCAAGAAGAAACACTCCACGTTTCACATGAAAACTGCCAAAAAATAGGTCCTAGGGAAAAATGGCCATAACTTTTGAATCATAAAGAATTAGGAGTTTCACCCTTGGTAAATGATATTATTTTAGGTCCTCTTAAAGTAACTAAGAGCACAAAGTATGATTCATTAAGGATCAATGACACCACATCACACAATCAGAACCAAAACTGCAGGAAAATACAGTTCCGACGATCAGTAAAACAACTCCAACTTTGAATCGGTCCATCCAATCCTTATGAGATCTTAGGAGAAGGTTCCAAAATAGGTCCTCAACATCATGTAAGCTTCTCACAAAATGAAACCAACAAATACAACAATTAAAATGCAAACAATAGAAAATAGGAAATGTTTTTGGTGATGCAAGATTGCTCAAAGCTCGAGATGCTCCTGCATCACATGTATAGATAGATAGATAGATAGATATATAGATTGAACTAAGTAGATTTTAAGATCTCACACATGTATATATAAATTTATTATGCAGGAGATGTCTTTGCAGTGATTGCTAAGAGTGGAAATGTAGAAGGAGTTGGTTATTATTTACTGTGTTTTACTGCAGAGAGGATGAAGTTACTTGAACCTAAAGAAAATGATGGAATGTTGTTTCCCATAGGTTTTTACATGCTTTACATCAATATATTGAACTCAATTTGTAAATTTTAAATTTCAACCTTTTAACAAATTTCAAATTTAGTTTGTTTAAATTTATATTATTAAAATTTGTGACCTGCAGGTTCAGTTGTTTTAGAGGGAACATATTGAAAGCAAATCAAAGTAATTCAACATGGTATTCACTTTGTTGATTACCAACCAGACAATAAGGCATTTCAATATAGTCACCTAGTAGTTGCCACATCCATTTGTCTCCATCAAGTTAAATCTCTACGTGGACATCGTAAGTGGAGACTAGATAGTGAGGATCATGAGAGAATATTACATGTTCTCCATGAAAGGTTTGGACCACTTGATTTGGTCTAAAAAGTATAATATGTATACCTATTTCATGTGTTAGGACCTACTTAATATCTCTCGATTAAATTGACTATATACTTTGTTTATATATTTAAACATATGATGGACTATAATTTGTTGATATATGATGGACCTATTTGATGGTTCAATGGTTTTAATATATAGAATTTTATGTATGCTTTTATATATATATGCGTGTATACATGTATGGTTTTTTATGTATACTTTGATTATTCAATTATTTTTATATATTGCATATTAGTTAAAGATTTTATGTATGATTTGGTTATTCAATGATTTTTATGATACTTATTATCCATTAGTTACATGTATTAACTAGTTATTTTTTATGATATTAATTATAGATCCCCTTAAGACCTCCCCTTAAGATTACTTATTAGTTAAAGATCCCCTTAAGACACTAAAAAATGATGAAATTAGTTAGATTACTTATGACATGTGTTAGTTCTAGAATGAGTTAGAATAGTTATTGTCCATTAGCTACATGTATTAACTAGTTATTTTTTATGGTATTAATTCTAGATCCCCTTAAGACACTAAAAAATCATGAAATTAGTTAGATTACTTATGACATGTGTTAGTTCTAGAATGAGTTAGAATATTTATTGTCCATTAGTTATATGTATTAACTAGTTATTTTTTATGGTATTAATGCTAGATCCCCTTAAGATTGTTTATTAGTTAAAGATCCCCTTAAGACACTAAAAAATGATGAAATTAGTTAGATTACTTATGACATGTGTTAGTTCTAGAATGAGTTAGAATAGTTATTGTCCATTAGCTAAATGTATTAACTGGTTATTTTTTATGGTATTAATTCTAGATCCCCTTAAAATTGTTTATTAGTTAAAGATCCCCTTAAGACACTAAAAAATGATGAAATTAGTTAGATTACTTATGACATGTGTTAGTTCTAGAATGAGTTAGAATATTTATTGTCCATTAGTTACATGTATTAACTAGTTATTTTTTATGGTATTAATGCTAGATCCCCTTAAGATTGTTTATTAGTTAAAGATCCCCTTAAGACACTAAAAAATGATGAAATTAGTTAGATTACTTATGACATGTGTTAGTTCTAGCATGAGTTATAATATTTATTGTCCATTAGTTGCATATATTAACTAGTTATTTTTTATGATATTAATTCTAGATCCCCTTAAGACCTCCCCTTAAGATTTCTTATTAGTTAAAGATCCCCTTAAGACACTAAAAAATGATGAAATTAGTTAGATTAATTTTGACATCTACTAGTTCTAGAATGAGTTAGAATATTTATTTTCCATTAGTTACATGTATTAACTAGTTGTTTTTTTATGATATTAATAAAATCTAATCAACTGAAACCATGTAATCAACTAAAACCATATAATCAAATCATACTATCTAATCAAATGAAGCCATCTAATCTAATCAAATCATACCATCTAATCAAATGAAACCATCTAATCAAATCATATCACATAATCAAATGAAATTATCTAATCAATATCTAATCAAATCATATCATCTAATCAAATGAAACCATCATAAATCATATGTGTTTAGAGGTCTGGATAGCATATAAATATATGTCTTGAATCATAAATTGAAAATATCAAACATATAATAATGACATATATAATGATTCTCAAATCAAAGATTTGTGCAACATGTCCTAAACTAGGGAGTCATCTAGGCTAGTGCAGGGCACCTAGGTAAGGCTATCTAGTAACCTAGGGTCCCTAATTTGTGATTTTTGGCTTGTTGTGGCCTTAGCCAAGCCACTACTCAAAAAAGGGGACTAGTTGGTCCTAGTGTGTATTTTATTTAGTTTGGAGGATCTTAGTAGGTTTCTCTAAGTCCTAGTTGAGCCTAGTTTCCTAGTTGAGCATAGTTGAGATAGATTTGGCAAAATTAGAGAAGTTGCCCAAAGTTGGTAAATGTTGTAAAATGTCTCATTGATGTATTCAAGGGCTAAACATGGTCTTGATGGCCTCAAATTATGTTTGGTTGAGTCAAAAAATGGTGTGATCAAGTGGATAGACAAACCACAAAAATTTTCTATGACAACTTTGAAAGTTATCATGACAACTTCGAAAGTTGTCATGACAACTTTGAAAGTTTTCATGACAACTTCGAAAGTTGTCATGACAACTTTAAATGTTGTCATGACAACATTTCCTTAAACCTAGTAAAAAGGCTCAAAGATGACCAAATCTTAACCGAAGGGTCCTAACAAATGGGAATAGGTATAAATTGGTGAAAAACCCTGATTTGGGGCATTGGGAATTATTCTATATGAAGATAAAGATTTGGAAGGAAGAAGTTCAATGGATTTTTGTGTAGAATTCGAAAGTGTTTAGTTGTATGAGTGTTAATATGGATTAGTTTTGTGACTGTGTAGATTAGTCTTTCATTGCATTTAGTGTGGTAGGAGTTAGTCATTTTGTTAGGTTTTAGTATTTTTTTGTTAATTCTTAGTTTTCTGGCATGTCTTGGGTCTATCCAGATAGTGTTTGATAAATGGATTGCTATCTCACTCTCCCATCGTACAAATTGTATGGGTCTTTAGGATCTATGACTAGACTCAATGTGTAACCATATGGTGGGAGTTGGGGCCCTACAAAGAAAGAAAGATAATTTTAAAGTGACACCCTAGGTGAGCCAGGAGTTCATGGCTAGGGGTCACAGTGAGTTGCAGAGACAAGAAGAGTGATTGAATGCATTCATTTCTTCAATCAAAGCCTATGGAGAGGAGGCCATGTGTGTTGGGAAGCATGACAACCAAGGAGGGGTCTTGGTGATTGTCTTTGTTATGTGAAATACCAAACCCTCGCTGGTTTAGTCAGTAGATTAGGAAACCCTTATTTATATGCCTATTTTTAGAAACTCATTGTATGGATAGATTGGGGAAGGGAAACTAGATGAATATTTAATATTTTCCAAGAGGGTACTTGAATCTTTAATTTTTTGAGTACCTTGTTGAGCACATTTTTGTGTTATAAGACAATAGGTGTCCAATTAGGCCTAATAGCCTTGTAGCCCTATTTGGGGATAGTCAGCAATGAAACTTTGATAGTGATAGGGATTTCCTTGTAAATGATGTAGTTAGGCATGGTTTTAGATCATATGCCAAATAAACTAACCTTTCTCTCCATTTTGATGATCATTATGGTCAAAGGTGAGTATTTGGGGATGGTGGTGCTAGAAGGCACCCATGGAGCATTGTGATGGAAGCTTGATTTCATGGTGGTGTTGACAAGTTGAAGGGGAAAAGGATTATTGATTGAATCAATTTTGGGTTACTCAATAAAGATCCCTATAGGATAAAGAAGTAGCCTTGTACGATCCTAGGAGAGTCTAGGGTCAAGAGAGAAAGACTTGTAGTTACACTAGATTGGTATCATAGTAGTTAAAGATTTGGGAGTTAGTGTATGTCTTTATATACTGGTGAATCAGTAGGGTAGAGAAATATGGTGAAAAATGTAGAGCTAGCTAGAGTGGTGTTGTCTTTTTTCCTTGCAGGACCAAGCTTGAATCAAATAGTTGGGCTTAGAACACTTCTTAGGCACTCAAGCTTGACAAGAAAAACAAACCAATTGATGAGGATAGAGAGAAATCCTCCTTCTTCTTTGAGCTCCACATTCACTCAGGTGGGTATTGCCTTATCTACACACTCAAGACACCTCATGAAAAAACTAGAGGCCTGTAGATAGATTAATGTAGAATAGCAATCAATCTCCTATAGGTATCTTGTACCCCAATGATAGAAAGTCTCATGCAATAGCCCTACTTGCATGGAATGAGATTGAAAGCTAGAAACCTAACCTAACAACAAGAAAGGGAAAGGGTGCGACTGAAAGGAAATGATTTTAAAATGGATTTGAAGGGACCCCTGAGATACCCTAAGTCCTTGATAGACCAGTGCCCTATCCAATGGGCTACAGAGTCAAATACCCTACTGCAAGAGACAGCTATGAAATAAAAACACAATATGCTCAATGTGTTGATGCCTGACATCAATCACACACCATGACCAAACCTCAACTTAACACCCACCTATGCATTCAAGCATGTTATTATCCATCAAAGGATTTTAACCTTCCCCTTAGAAGAGACCTATGAATCAGACAATACATTAACCAGCATCCACTAGAAGACAAGCATGAAATATCCTTGACACCTCAACTCATACATACATGAACACTAACTCTGAACCAGTTATCTCTGTGAAGACAACTCCACTTGCAAACACTTAGGTAATGCAAATAGACAAATCAAACACCCTTGATGTATGATTAATGGACTCAAAATTCAAATGGAGATAGTTTGGTAATAGTAAGAATATATTAAAATCCTCACACATAAGATAAATCACTTACAATATGCATTATGTTCTCAGAACCAGCAATGGAGAGAAAAACACTCTATATGTAGAGAGAAGGAGAAAACTATAGGAAAGAACCTTCACTTGGAACCAATTCTCCTCAAAAATTTTGCAGAAGAAGGAACACATACAAAGTCAAAAACTTGACTGCATATACCCCTAGCTGCCTTGGAATTCTCAAAGAGAATGTAACAAGCTATGAAAAGCTAGGGCTAGGGTTTCACCCACCCAACCTACTTAAATAGTCACAAAATTCACTACAAATACACCTCGAGCCAAGACTGTCCTTCACCAGGTACCAAATCAACTTCTGCAATTAACTGCATAGACCCTGGACCACATCGCAACACCAAACAAATCCAATCATGCCGCTAAAACATTTAAAACCAGTCCTTCCTATCGCAAAAACCTCTCTGCAAGTTTGAATTTGAAAAGCAACGGTCACTTTACACTTCATGGGTTTTATGTTCTTCAACCTATTCTCCCTTAGTCACGCAACTGCGCAGTCATTAGTTTCACCACCACAGGAATCCGGGCTTCAAATTATGCTTGGTCGCATGATCACAAGGCACCAAACTAACCCTTGCAATCATGTGATAGTGGCTTCATAACCACACAATCCTGACCATAGACCACCCACAGAAATCCTTGGCCCCACCACCAATCGCTGACCAATCAAAATCGAGCATGCCGGCAAGACCCGCATAGTGGACCTGCCCTAACTCTGCAACTGTGACATCAAACGGTTAGTCGCATGATCGCATAGCCTGAGGATGGGCTATGTGAACATGTGACAACCCATAGATATTAACCTTACCGTAACTACCACCGCTAAGTCCTAACGCAAATGTTAGTTGCATGATTGCATAGCCTTGAAAAAGGCTATGTGAACATGGGACTAACTGTTTGTGCTCACCACTAAAGTCAAACATGCACAGGCACTGCAGACATGGGCCCCACCACAAATCCCCTACCACTTGGCACATTGGCAACCAATCAGAACACAATACAGGGACCACTGATCCATCTGTAAATTGGCCCTCAAAATCGAATGGCGGGTGCATGATCGCATGGGCTTGAAACCTCCCATGAGATCATGCGCCAACTACATGATCAACCATGTCACCCCTGCGTACGCCATATTACCATCTCTCATCGGGCCCCAATGATAGGTGTCGACCAGTCACATGATCGCATAGCCAAAGAATGGGCTATGCGATCATGCGATTTCCAACCAAAGTCTACCACATCACCACCTCTGACAATGGGCCCACCAACAAACTGCCAAGAATTCAGTGACTACACAACTAACCGTTCGCCAAGTCATGAGATGCCAGCCGCTAACCACCAGGAATGAAAAGATTATGTGATAACATAGTCACTAGATCGCTAAATGCTTAGGGATTAACTACCAAAATTAGGAGACCAAGTGATAAATGTAAGTCACTAAGTCACAAAATGAAAGCTTAACCACCCGCCAAGTAGAACATCAGGAAGAAATAGGACCCACATAGATAGGTGGAAAGCGGTCACATGATCACATGTTAGAGAAGTCTGACATGTGGCCATATGACAGCCAATCAAAGAAGTGCCTTTGAAAACTTGGGCCCACCACTCATTGCACTTGCGCAGATAGGAAATGCGGGCAGACAGGGAGCTAGTGCGAGGTCGAAAACACACAATGTTTTTGACGAAAGAGGATCGAAAACACACAAAGTTTCCAACACGTCAATAGGTAAGTGCACAAAGTTGGAAGACAAAGGGTCAAAAACAATGCAGGTTATTGGTCAAAGATCGAAAACATCATGGATTTTTGAAAACACTGTGGGTTTTCGACACTGTGGTAGATTTTGACAATATTTCCAGCAGGCTTTAGAATTTGAATAACTTCCTAGATTCGGCAATTTAGGAGATGCAAATTGGATAGGAGCAAGGTGACACATTGAAGAACATAGGGCCAAGGGCACTTCAAGAAAATTTGCAAGAAAATAGGCCATTTTAAAGGATTTTTTCTATGGCAAAAAAATGGCCTAACAAGTGGTAGAAGATAAAAATGAGAGAAATAGACTCCTTGAAAATGCCATGGATGAGATGATGATTAAACTCCAAGAAGTAGTTGATCAGAGATATCAAGAACAAAACAAAGATGCTAAAAATAGTGATAGGGGTAAAAATATTATTGATGAGGATGCCATCGTCCTTGAACCAAACCCTCCAATGAATGAGGAACCATTATTAAAATCAATCAAAGCATTAAATGCAAAGACATTTGAAGGACTGACACTATTTAGTGGGAAAATGGATATTGAGATAGTCATGGAATGGATTGAGGGGATGGAAAACCATTTCAAGTGTGAGAGTGTGACAAAAGCCCAAAAGATTAATTTTTCCAATTCAATATTAAGAGGATCATCCTTGACATGGTGGAAGTACCTACAAGATGAAAGAGTCTAAATGGACAAGTTACTTATAGCAAATTAGAAAGTCATGGTGACTAAGGTGAAGGAAAATTATCTGCCAGAAGACTATGAAATTAAACTTCATATAAAGAGACAAGGATTAAAATAAAAGGACTTAGATGTGGCCTCTTATACAAAGGAGTTTTAGAAGCTATGCCTTAGGTCAAAGATCCAAGAAAAGGAATCTATCAAGGTAGCTAGATATTTGAGTGGTCTCAAATGGAACATCTAGGATAAGATAAGCTTGTGGACTCCAACCAATATTCAAAAGTGCCACCAATTAGCCCTCAAGGTTAAAGAGAGGAGCAAGAAGAAGGGAGACTCCAATAATAGTGGTAGAGGCATAGGTAGAGACCAAGTGGGTCATTGAGGTGGTTATCAAGGCAAGGGTAACGAGCAAAGAAATCAAGGAGAGTCCAAGTTGACTGAGCATGGAGGTAAAACCAATCCAAGAGGGGGCCATTCAAGAGGTAGGGGTAATCAAGGAGGCTCAAATAGAGGAAGAGATGCAGGAAGGAACAACTCATACTTTGCAAGTATGAAAACTTATAATTGTGGCCAATTGGGTCATCGAGCTTATAAGTGCCCTGATAAGCCTACCTCGTCAAATAATGGGAAGAGGATTACATATGCCCATGAAGACACATCAAGTGTCAAGACAACTAAGGTTGACCATATTGAATAAAAAATGGGAGAAAACTTAATGTTCAAAAGAATTTTGATCAGACAATCGGTTAAGGAAGAATTGAAGCATAGGAGAGATTTGTTTAGGATGAGATGTAAAATCCTTGGCAAGGTTTGTAAAGTGATTGTGGATTTAGGCTCCATAAACAATATCATCTCAGAAGAATCTGTGAGAAAACTAAAATTGGAGAAGATCCCTCATGTCAATCCATACAAGGTGACCTAGCTGAATAAAGGGTAGAGTGTGTTGGTGAATGAGCATACATTGGTGGAGTTTTCAATTGTAGGGTATAAGGATAAGTTACTTTGTGATGTATTTCCTATTCATGCATTCCACTTACTATTGGGTAGGCCTTGGAAATTTGATAGGAGTGTAGTGTATGATGGGAAGGAGAACTCAATATCCTTCAAGAAGGATAACAAGACTTTCAAGATACAGTCCTTATTGGAAGAAGATGAATCATAGTCCAAGACTCCTAGCATATTGATGAGTGATAAAAAAGATTTCATCAAAGCCCTCAAGGATAAGGATAGTGATGAGTATGCAATTCTACTCAAGCCCAAAGAGGATGGGAAAACTAAACCAGAGCCATTTCCATCTGCAATTCAAGAGTTTCTTATGAAGTATAAAGATATATTCAGTGATGGTACTCTAGCAACCTTACCTCCTAGGAGAGTGATGAGTCATTAGATAGACTTTGTACCTAGTGCATCATTAGCCAATAAGGTAGCTTATAAGCTCACTCTAGAGAAAAAATTGGAGGTGGCTAGGCAAGTGCAAGAACTTTTGGATCAAGGGTTAATCAAGAAAAGTATAAGCCCTTGTGCAGTCCCAATTGTGTTGGAATCTAAAAAGGTGGAAAATGGAGGCTTTTTACAAATTCAAGAGCCATAAATAGAATTACAATTCGGTATAGGTTTCCTATACCTAGGATTGAGGATTTAATGGATTGTCTTGGAGGGGAAATGTATTTCACCAAATTAGACCTCACGAGTGGGTACCACCAGATTAGAATCAAAGATGGGGATGAATGGAAGATAGCCTTTAAGATAATTGATGGGATGTGTGAGTGGAGAGTTATGCCATTTGGCCTCTCAAATGAACCTAGAACATTCATGAGGCTCATGCATGAAGTGCTTATAGATTTCATAGGGATATTTGTTGTCGTATATCTAGATGATATACTTATCTTTAGTAAGACAACATAAGAACATTTAAAGCATGTGGAGATGGTCCTAAAAAGGCTGTAGGAGAAGAATTTATCCATCAACCTAAAGAAATGTGAGTTCTTCAAACAAGAGATTGTCGATTTGGTATTTTTAGAATCCTATGGATCATTAAAAATGGATCCAAGCAAGATGGAAGCTATCCTAAGTTGGCCTACACCAACCACAGCAATAGAGGTAGGGAGCTTTCATGGATTGGCTTAGTTTTAAAGAAAGTTCATAAGGCAGTTTAGTGGTATTTGTGCACAAATGGTAGACACCATTAAAGGTGGTCTCAAGACTAAGTTTAGATGGACTTCTACAAAAGACAAAGCATTCAAAAATCTGAAGGAACAAGTAGTAACACAACCTATCCTTAGACTGCCTAGTTTTGACAAAATTTTCACCTTGGAGTGTGATGCTAGTGGAATGGAAGTAGGGGGTGTGTTAAGTCAGGAAGGTAGACCAGTAGCCTTCTTTAGTGAGAAATTAAATGAAGCTAAGAAGAACTAATCTTCTTGCGATTTGGGGTTATATGCCTTGGTACAGTCTCTTAGAAAGTGGAGACATTATTTTCTACCGAAGTAGTTTGTAGTGTTTACTAACAACTAGGCCCTTATCTATATCAACACACAAGAGAAATTAAGCAATAGACACCTAAATTGGATGGAATACCTCCAAGCATTCACCTTCACAATCAAGCACAAAAATGGGAAATTAAACAAGGTTGCAGATGCACTAAGTAGGAGGTTGTTGACCACACAAGAAGTTCAAATAAATAGCATTGGGCTAGAGAGTTTCAAGAGCCTCTATAGGGATGATGAGGACTTTGGTGAAGCCTACAAGGTATGCTCTAATTTTCGGAGTCATTTTCATAGCAATTTTTTTATTTTACCTTGCAAAGTGGTTTGTTGTTTAGAGGAAATTAGTTGTGTGTCCCCAAGGGATCAATGAGGGGAAAACTCATACAAGAGAAGCATAATGTTAGCTTGAGTGGCCATTTTTTGGGTGAAGAAAACCATAGATCTTGTGCAAAGGTTTTACCATTGGCTAAAGTTGGTTAGAGACATGACCAAATATGTTGATCAATGTGTAGTGTGCATGAAGGCAAAAGGAGGATCTAGAAATGTAGGTTTGTACCAACCTTTACCAGTCCCTAATAGACCATGGGAGTGTGTGATCATGGATTTCATTGTGGGCCTACCTAGGACCAAGCATGGCGATGATAATATCTATGTTGTGGTAGACAAATTTAGTAAGATGGGTCATTTTATACCTTGAAAAACTACACATGATTCTAGTAGCATTTCTCATTTATTATTTAAAGAGATTGTAAGAATCCATGGACTACCCCTAAGCATTGTATCAGATAGGGATGTCAAGTTCATGAGCCATTTTTGGAAAACATTATGGATTAGATTGGGTACCAATCTTTCATTTAGTTCATCTTACCACCCTCACATTGATGGCCAAACTAATGTGGTTAATAGAGTCTTAGGTAACTTGTTGAGGTGCCTAACAAAGGAGTATGGGTAGACATGGGATGTGGTTCTTCCCCAAGCAGAGTATGCCTACAATGATAGTGTTAATAGGACAACTGGCAAGAGAACATTTGAGATTGTTTATGGGATGCACCTAAGGGGTGTATGTGAGCTTAGAGACCTTGGATCCATGGAATATAGGAGTGGTCATGCTAAAGACTTCACTCAAACCATGAAGGATATTCAAGAGCAGGTGAGGAAGAACATCCTAGAATAAACTAAAAAGTTGAAGGCAAAGATAAATGAGAAGAGGAAGAATGTTTAGTTTGAGGTAGGGGAATATGTCATGGTTCATTTGAACAAATCTAGGTTTCAAAAAGGTGTGTATACAAAGCTTTAAATGATGAGAGTAGCACCCTGCCAAATCCTAGCCAAATATGGGGCTAATACATATAAATTGGATCTGCCTCTTGGACTGAACATCTCCCCGGTGTTCAATCTCTTAGATTTAATCAAATTCAAAGGTCCTCTAACTGATTAGAATGTGAACATTATAGAGATTCATATAGATGTAGAACCTCATGCACTACCTCCCAAGATGTAGCTAGAAGCAGAGAAGATATTGGACTCAATGGTTAAGAAGTCTACTAGGCACAAGGTGTACATGGAACACCTCATCCAGTGGAAGAAAAACCTTGAATCAAAAGCCACATGGGTTGAATTTATAGACTTAAAGAAGTTTGGAATCTCATAGGACATCAGATTCACATGAGTGACTTGAGTTTTGTTTGTGGGGGAGTATGGTCCTGGGCACCTAAGCAAGGCTATCTAGCAACCTAGGGTCCGTAATTTGTGATTTTTGGCTTGTAGTGGCCTTAGCCAAGCCACTAGTAAAATAAGGGGACTATTTGGTCCCAATTTGTATTTGGTTTAGTTTTTAGGATCTTAGTTGGTTTCCCTAAGTCCTAGTTGAGCCTAGTTTCTTGGTTGAGCCTAGTTGAGCTAGTTTTGGTAGAATTAGACAAGTTGCCCAAAGTTGGTAATATTGTAAAATGTCTCATTTATGTATTAAATGGATAAAAATGGTCTTCATGGCCTCAATATATGTTTGGTTGAGTCACAAAATGGTGTGACCAAGTGGATAGACAAACCACAAAAAGTTTCTATGACAACTTTGAAAG
Source organism: Chamaecyparis obtusa (assembly GCA_027943335.1). Lineage (NCBI taxonomy): Eukaryota > Viridiplantae > Streptophyta > Pinopsida > Cupressales > Cupressaceae > Chamaecyparis > Chamaecyparis obtusa. The sequence continues at coordinate 92,865 of BSBK01010680.1, forward strand.
TCGTCATGACAACTTTAAATGTTGTCATGACAACATTTCCTTAAACCTAGGAAAAAGGATCAGAGATAACCAAATCCTGATTGAAGGTTCCTAACAAATGGGAATGGGTATAAATTGGTGAAAAACCCTAATTTAGGGCTTTGGGAATTGTTGTGTATGGAGATCAAGATTTGGAAGGAAAAAGATTTGTGGATTTTTATATAGAGTTCGAAAGTCTTTAATTGTATCAGTGTTAATATGGATTAGTTTTTTTACTGTAATATTTGAATATGGTAGATTAGAATTTCATTGCATTCAGTATGGTAGGAGATATTCATTTTGTTAGGTTTTAGTATTTTTTTGTTAATTCTTAGTTTTCTGGCATGTCTCAGGTCTATCTAGATAGTGTTTGATAAATGGAGTGCTAGCTCACTCTCCCACTGTACAAATTGTATGGCCCTTTGGGATCTATGAATAGAATCCATGTGTAACCATATGGTGGGAGATGGGGCCTTGGAAACCAAGAAATCTAATTTGAAAGTGATGCCCTAGGCAAGAAAGAAGTGCATGGCTAGGGGTCATAGTGAGTTGCAGAGACAAGAAGAGAAATGGAATGCATTCATTGCTTCAATCAAAGTATATGGAGAGGAGGCCATGTGATACAGGAGCATCCTGGGTGTAAGAGCATCTTGCATCACAAAGTAAAATGGGGAATGATAAAAAAAATGGAGGAGAGAGAAAGTGACAAAAAAAGAGAAGAAAAAAAAGTTTTAAAAAAAAGAGAAAAAAAAATCAGAGAAAAAAAAAATAGAGGTGAGAAAAAAAAGAAAGAAAAACAAGAGGAGAAAAGAAATAAAAGAGAGGAGAAAAAAAAAAAAAAAGAGAGAGAAGAGAAAAAAAATTTATTTCGTTTACCAAGGTGCATAGGTGGAATAAAAAAAATTAAATTAAATTTTTAAAAAAATCATTTCATTTATCGAGGTGTGTAGGTGGCATTTTAGAAATTTGTAGAAAGTTCTTGCATTTAATATTTGTATCAAGGTAGTTAGAAATATCTTTTATCCCACATTGGTGGTGTTGTAATATCTTGGGTAGTAAATGCCTATATAAAGAAGGCATAGGAGCATTCATAAGAAAGCTCTCAAGTTGTAGGATCTTGTATTGGGGAAGAAGCTCTCAAGTTGTAAGATCTCTTATTTTGTAATGATTTTCAAGTATTAATATATGCTTTGTAAAGCATTTTGTCTTCTCTTTGTCTCCATTTTGTTATGTTTTTGGTTATGAGTTGGTAAGGGTAGTGTGGCCCTTAATCACCATGTGTGTTGGAAAGAATCACAACCAAGGATGGGTCTTGGTGATTGGCTTTTTTGTGTGAAAGATCAAACCCTCATTGGTTTAGTCAATGAATTAGGAAACCCTTATTTATAGGCCTATTTTTAGCAACCCACTAAATAGACAAGTTCGGGAAGGGAAACCAGATGAATCTTAAAGATTTTCCAAAAGGGTACTTGAATATATAATTTTTTGAGTACCTTGTTGAGAAAGTTTTTGTGTTATAAGCCAATAGGTGTCCAATTAGGCTTAATAGCCTTGTAGCCCTATTCAGGGATGGTCAAAGGTGAGTATTTGGGGATGGTGGTGCTAGAAGGAACCCATGGAGAATTGTGATGGAATCTTGATTTCATGGTGGTGTTGACAAGTTAAAGGGGAAAAGGATCATTGATTGAATCCTTGTGGGGTTACTTGGTAAAGATCCCTACAGGATAAAGAAGTAGCCTTGTACGATCCTAGGAGAGTCTAGGGTCAAGAGAGCGAGACTTGTAGTACACCATAGGTGCATGCGAATAGAGTGACTCTCTGATTGACTACCATGAGCATCCTATGGGTATGAGGTAGCAACTGATCCTTGCAAATATAAGTGCATGTATATAATAATAATGTAAATACTTAAAATATATTATAAATGCATGTTTAAACTTACATATTTTTAAAACTTACCTGACCACTACTAGGTGTCACATCTGCTGAATCTCTCCTATGAATAGTATCCTTTCACTATAAAGAAACAACTAACCCCTAAAAATTTAGTACAATAGTTGGTTATCTACATGTACATAGTATATATTATGTAAAGTACTTGAAATATATAAATACATGTCTACAAGTGTACACATGCATGCTTAAACCTACATATATCTAAAACTTACCTGACCACTAGTAGGTGTCACATCTACTTGATCTCTCATATGAAGATTCTCTGAGCCCACACTAGAGGTAACGTGCTCTACTAACTATGCCTGAAAAATATAATACATTAAAAAAACTTCAATACACACATCTACAATTAATTGTTCACTAAAACTCCTAAGAAAGGAGAAAATAAAACTTTATATACCTAGGTCTCTAGAGTAGGAGGATCATTAGCATGCTATAGCATCATATCATCAACTAAAACTACATCACCTATACCACCTTCAACCTTCAACCTCTCTAGTAATGATGAGTGTAGGGGTGGCACTAGCTAGGAGGGGAGTGATGTAGAGCCTGAACCATCAAGATGCAATAACATATCCATAAACAATCCAACATCAATGGTAATGTCCACCTAACCTAACCAACACAACTACTCATCAAATGTGTCTAGGCCCTTAGTGGTGATGTGTACATCTCCAACCAGGATACCTGGATCTATAGTTGTAGACTGATCTGTGGGTGTAGAGCACCCTGTACTATGTTGTGCCTGACTAGATGGTACAAAGAACTCTATACTATGTTGTGCTTGACTAGATGGTACAAAGAACTCTATACTATGTTGTGCTTGACCTCATGGAAGTCTAATGACATCCCTGATTGAATATATTGGGATCCTTTTCATGTCGGCAATATAAGAATAAGACTGCAGGAGATCCTCCAAAATGTAAAGTTCCACATCTAAATGACTATGATGACCCAAAAGTGCTCATATCTCTCCAAGTGTAAGAAGACCTGCAACTCTATATGCCTCATCACTGGCACCTCTAATAGTACTAGATGAAGCCTCAAAAGATGATATGGCTCTACTTAGTCTAGTCAAAATGTATCTTCCCACTGAATCTAAAGTGATAGAGGTGGTTGCAAAAGTAATCTACCCTATATTATCAACTATTCCCCTTTCAGAAGCAATGATTACTCTATCTACAATAGAAACCATCACTGGTGCCACTACCAAATTCCTCTACCAAACCAGTTGTTTATGAGGCTATACAACATGATCAACCCTATGATATTGATCATGGTCTATAACCCTCCTGCACTCCTAACCATGTTAATATGATTTAGAACAACAGAGAGGGGGTGGTGAATCAGTTGTTCTTAGGTACAGATGTATAACTAAACTTTCAAAACTCTTCAGCAAATCAGATCTAATAACTAACAACTACTTGGTCATTACTGAATGCATATCAAAAACATAAAATAGTGCAGTACACTATCCAATAGTTTTTAACTTGTAAAACACAGAAATGTTCAAACCAAAACATTCACACAAGCATTAACACTAGGATTTATAGTGGAAACCCAATTTTGGAAAAATCCACTTTGTAACATGTTACTAATATTTTCACTCTTCTGAAGTGAGCTTCATGAAAAGCTAACCCTTTCAAAGGTTTACAAACACACTATCAGGTGTGACCTGGTTAAAGGATTTCAACCACCCAGTTAAGAGTGCACCTTGTTAAAGGACTTACATAAATTACATTAGAATGCAACCTTGTTCAAAGAATTTATACAAATGATTCTTAGGTCAACCTTGATTAAAGGATTTAAAACTAATACAATGATTAGAAAGTAACAACAGTGTTTGATCTAAAAATATACAACTCACTTTGCAAATAATAGATCCAATTCCATACACATATGTTGGCTTACTGACTATGATCCATTTTCATCACCATCACTGATTTTCTAGGAAATCCCTTAAAGCAATCAAACCTCCTTCTCCTTTAGCCTTTTCTTCTTATTCAGTCAATAACAACATTTCCAGCATTCCCTCTCCAACCTCACACTTAGGTTTCCTTAATACCTCTTCATTTAGGTCAATCAACCTTTTTTCACTTAATCTCCTCCGTAGATCTTAGGGTTAGGTTTAGATTCATCAAATCCTTCCAACTTAATGTTCTTCATCCATCCTTCTAGAAACATATCAAATCTCTTTATGGAATCATAATAAAATAGTTTAGAGTGCATTAAATGATTCCATACAATCAATAAATAAAGTCAACATGGTTTACATAATCTGAGAATTCAACTATGTTGGCTAGGAATCTGAATTCTTCCTCAAATGTAAATTACTAGCGCTTTGTCAATGCTATGTTCAAATCCTCGGTCTTCATTGGGTAGCCCGGTCACCACTGAAATTATTTCCTTGGCAATTAAATGATGTTTGATCGATACTAAATTTACTTAGCATATACTGGCTTGATCGACACTAACATCACTTGGCTTAAACTAGATTTCTTCATTTTTTCTTAGTTAAGCGTACTTGTTTAGTCTTGCTTCTTACTTAGATAAGCAATACATTATCTTATCATTATGCCAAATAATCAAGTACCCATTGAAGTATCAATATAACTCAACCTTTCCTTAGGTGCTATTGTTATCAACCTTTCCCTAATCCTTCTCAACAGTCAAATAGATATAGTACTTTCTTAGATAGCAATAGTATGTTAGGAATGGGAACATTGAGATGGGGGGTTAATCAATGTTCACTATATTTTATCTTTTTACTTTAATCTTTATACTAAACTTAAATTCTTAAGTAATGAATTAAACATTCACATAAACATCAAATCAACACATGACACCAATATGGTTACAGGGAAACCCAAATAGGTAAAAACTCCGGTGGGAATTGACACCCACTAATATTATGTACTAGTGTTTTGTGATCCTTGTTAGAAGATCCTTAACCCTATTAGGAGTTTCTTTACAATGCTTTAAGTATAGTAGACCTTGTCAAGGGTCAGACCCTATTAGGAGTCTTTTACAATAGTCCCTATTAGAGGAGAGGATGCACTATCCTAGAGCTCACTTCTCAAGTGGTGAAGGCTACAACCTTCTAATCTCAGATACACACTATATCTATAGGATGAACTATCACTATGACACTACTTGTCAGATCAGTTCATTTGATGCACTAATACTTTGACCTCTTGCAAAGATCTAATACATCTTATACTATCTTCACATACTTCTGATCTACTTATCACAACTCTATCTCAACTTCCATGTCGAATACAATGGGTGCATCTTATATTTATATGCGCATACAAAATAAACAACTAGGTCAGCCCTTAAACTTATTACATACAATGCTTCCAAATGAATAGTCTTAAGCATGTTTACAATCAAACATATATACATGTCAGCAACCTAATTACAATAGGTGCATAGCCCTTACATCATTAGAATATAGTCACAACTCAAAATGATAACTGTTGGCTGCTTACTCTATTCTTCACTAGCACACACTGGCTGTGCAACTTCAACTGATTGTATCTTTCTCATCCTTGCATATCTGATTATGCGCTCATAGACTAAGCATGAATATAGTCTAACTAACTTAACTTCTAGGGTGCACACCATAACTCGGTCATACGTACATGCACTAATTCTCTGAGCTGCAGGAACTTTGTACATCATCCAGTCTTCAATACTTAATTGATTTATGATCTTCTCATCAAGTGCACTGACTCCAAACTACTATATGACTTTGTTTCCATAATAAAAACACTATATTAAGTCATATCCATTAGTATATCCAACTTTCCAACAATCTCCCCCTTTGTCATTGATGGCAACAAAGGAATATAGCCAAGTTGCTAACTGTCCTTAATACAAAAATATTTTTTTCATCTATACATATACTTATATCTCTGTATACATATTATGATCCATATTCTATAAACAACTCCCCCTTTGACATTAATGACAAAGGTGTTTCAAAAAATTGTGTCTATACATACTCATTGAGGGAAAACATCTGGATATGCTATCTTTAGGTTCCTGATCTCCTTCTTCCAAAAAGTGATCAAAGAGTTTACTATATGGAGATGGGTGCATAATGCATACTGAAGCTTCTCAATCTTCTTCAAGTCTATGGAAGGACCTTGATCATAGGTCATCATGGTGGCATCAATCTCCTTGATATTTTGATTGAGGATGTCTAATGAGGGAAAAAGAGCATTTCTCAACTGAGTTTGTCTAGCCCTTATCATTGTCATCTCTTTTTCTACCTTCTCAATTTTATCAATCTATCCTTAGTAGACATTATTGCACATGTTCACATCTTTGGATGTGTCTTTTACTAAACTCTTTACTTTCTCAATCATAGCTTCTACCTCTTTTATTTTCTTGAAATGAGCATCAATAATCTTGTCTTGATCCATGCATTCTGCAATGATTCTTCTTCCTTTATCTACAAATTCTTTCAAGGATGCTTGACCAGTCTTGAGTGAGCTAAGGTCAAGTGCAAAGTTGTTCACTGATTCATTCAACCTCTTCTTTAGGTAATTTTCTTCTGCAACTAGGGATGCAGATTCTTCAAGGCTTGAGAAATTACTTTTGAAATGTGAGATGATTGTACTCACATCATCAATAGAATGTATCTCTAACACTTTCTTGTCCTCTGGCAATAGAATGTTCAAAATGTTTACTAATTCTACTAGGAGGGGATTCCTCATCACTTTATTTTCTTTGGCTTTCTACATAGCTAAGATGATGAACTTAATCATTCTTCTTCTCTCCATGAGTCCAAACTAGATGTGTCAGGTGTCAAACTTGACAACAATGTTGCAGAGGGAGTGATGGGAGTGTTTTCCATCACTACTTGTTTCACCTTGATTGAAATTTCATCCTTTTTCTCATTTTATTTTATCTTTTCTTTTTCTATCTTTTCTTCCTCTTTTTCTATTTTTTATTTTTCTATTTCTTTTTCTTCCATCTTTTCTTCTTCTTTCTCATCATCAATTAGTACTTATTTTTGATGAGTGGGAGGTGTGTTTCTACATAACATTTCAGCTTCTTGTGTGCTCACAAAAGCTTCCCCAAACTTATCCAAGCCATTGTCTATGGCCCCCATTGCAATCTCTACATTGTCAATGAAGATTGTATCATCTTTTTGTGTATCTGTCATGGGCACAGACTTATCTGCCTTTGTTTGAGTTTCTACTATAGGTGTTGAATCCTGAGGACCTATAAATGGTATATTGGTGGTCTTTGCTACTTTTTCTTTCTCACTAGGTGCTTGAGTGATGGACATAGACTTAGGTTTCATGTGCTGCTCTAAGAATAGCTTCTCAAAGGCCTTCTTTGTTTCCTTAGTTATCAGCTCATAGTCTTTGTTCATAATGTGTAGTGTTCTCATCTTTGTCCTTAAGTGCAGCTTCACCAAATTCAATAATAGTGTCTTTTCTTAAACATAACATATTGGAAGATTGGAATCAAGTGTTTGTTCCATGATTATAAAGTCTTCTTCAATGGCTTGTCTCTTCAAGGTATCCATAATCTCCCATACCTTACCTGGGATAGCTATTTTCAATTTAAGAACTGTCTTCTTGAATTTTATCATGTGTCTAATCAGCATCTCATGAATCTCTGACTTATCAATTTCAAGATATTTTTCATAAAACTTGGCTATCTGATCTAGCCTTCCTTCTTCTACTACTCTAGTCCTTAATACTTGAAGACTAGGTATGAATCCTACTTCCGGAGGTGGCTGTACATTTTTCAATTTGCTTCTTGTGGCTCTAGCTAAAGGGTGACTGGTGGTGGTTTTTTTTCTCCTCTTAGGCATCTTAGGAGATGCATTTGTAGACTCAATATCGATTTTAATAGTGGGTGTAGGACTAATATCATCAATTTTACCCTATTTATCCTTTGGATCATTAGTCTTCTCAATTTTTACCTTTCTCAACTTGGGATCATTAGACTTAGCTTTCACTGTGGATGCACTCTCAATTTCCAAAGAAATCTTTTATTCCCTTACTTTTTCTAGGTCTTCTTGTGTTACTCCATGAATTCTAAGTATCTCAAATGTAATCTTAGATGCTTTCCTCTTATTTGCTACGTTGTTTAGCTTGGCATCTACTTCTCTTGTCTTCTCCTCATAAGTTCCCCATCTAGGCTGATTAGGGTCAGTAGGAGTTGAAAGAAATATTTGAGCATATGCTTCTAAGACTTGTTCCTCTACTTCATATCCAAGTGGATGAATCCACTTTGTTCTAGGGACTACTGCCTCCATGTATGTTGTATCTATTTCAACCATAAAACAAATTGTGTCCTTGTACTTTTCAACAATGTTTTCTGGAATTTTGTACCTCATTTGCATGTTGATGCTGAAGGTCTTCAACTCCAATGTTATGTAATCTCTCAAAGTAATTTTAGTGGTTTCCTTGTAAGATATTTGTGGCATGGTTTGAATGGACTTGTCCAAATATGAATCTGATACTTTCCCAACTATATGTAGATACATGTAAATGATCAAAGACCCAAACCTGAATATTTTGGTCTTTTCATGCTTGATTGCTTTGATGTTATCAATCAACTATGCACACAAGATCTCACAAATATTGAACTCCCCATCTTCCTTCACAAGTCTGATGGCTTCTAGAATTGTGTCTGTAGACACACTATTCACCCTGCTGGTGTGATGAAACCTATATCCAAGTATCATAGACATCAATTTGATGTCTTCTTGCTCAATAGGCTCAATTTTCATCCCACGCCTATCACTCCTTGACTTACATGTTTTCTCAACTATTTTCCTGACATCCTTGCCTACTGGAAGGATGACACCTATCTTTGGAAGCCCTATCATCTCATGTATTGGGTCACTGGTTATTCTAACCGACACATCACCTATCCAAAATAGGTAACCATGAATACTACTTAAAATTATTTTAATCCATTCTGTCTTATTGAATTCATATGTCGTAGCATACTCTACTATGGGGTGATCATTCCAGTTCGCATATTCATCCAAGAAGGTTTTGTCTAGTTTTAACATTGTTTCCATGTGCACCCTTAACCTATCCAATCCTACTCATTCCTTCTTATAGTAGATGTAAGCTCTAATGTATTCCACATGCAAAATGTCCATAGGCATGTGTGAGAATGCTCCCTCTAAATCATCTAGGGTAGACTTAAATGGATACTTTTTGAACACATATATTTTCTTTTCTACAACATCAAATACTATGGGAGTGACCATCACTTACTTGAGTTATCACTTTCCAAGTGTTCTCCAAGATAATCCAAAGACTCTTGAATCGACACAGCAAGCTAGGGTTTTTGCAACCGATCAATTGTGTTGCTAATCACTAATAGATCTATTGGTGTTCTTTTTCCCCAAAGGTCAGATTGGCATTAGGATTGATAGGGCTACTGTCACATTCACTCAACACTCCAAATCTAACAAGGAAAATGGCCAACTGACAAGGATCAAAGAGAGATCCTTCTACACTTTGAGCTCCACATCACTCGGGTGGGTATACCTCATCTACACACACATACAACTTATGTCACACTATAGGCCTGCAAGTAACTGACTATGGAATGGTTCTCAAACCCATGTATGTATCTTGTACCTCAATGAAACCAAGATCTCATGCAATATCCCTACTTGCATAGAGTGACTATGAAAACCAGAGACCTATCCTAACAACATGAAAGGGAAAGGGTGGAACTGAATGCAAATGATTTAATGATGGGTTTGAAAGGACCCCTGAGATACCCTAAGTCTCTCATAGACCAGTGCCTTATCCAAAGGGCGACAGAGTCAAATACCCTATTACAACAGATAGCTATGAAACAAGAAAGAAATAAATTCAATGTGTTGATGCCTAACATCAATCACACACCATGACCAAACCTCACTTCAACAACCCACCTATGTATCCAAGTATGTTATTACCCATCGAAAGGTTTTTAACCCTCCCCTTAGAAGAGACCTATAAATAGATAATACATTAACCAGCATCCACTGGAAGACAAGCATGACATATATTTGACACCTCAGGTCATACATACATGAAAACTAATCCTAAACTAGTTATCTCTATGAAGACAACTCCACTTGCAAACACATAGGAAATGCAAACAGAAAAATCAAACTCCCTTGATGTATGATTAATGAATTTAAAATTCAAATGGAGATAGCTTGGTAATAGTAAGAATAAATTGAGTCCTCATACATAAGACAAATCAATTATAATATGTATTATATTCTCTAAACCAAAAAAGGAAGAAAGAACACCCTATATGTAGAGAGAAGGATAAAATCTAGAGTACCAAACCTTTCTTGGAACCAATTCTCCTAAAAAGGTAGAAACCAGAACCCCCAAAACAACTAACACAACTCCATTTATACCCCCTAGTCATCTTGGAATCCTAAAAGGATGCATCAAGCTTTGGATGACTAGGCTTAGGGTTCCAACAACTACACCAACCCTAATTACAACATAAAATCAAAATTCTTGGAGGGAAAACCAAGTACAGGTCTATCAAATCCAAGGATGATCTTCATGAATGAGAAAAATCTCTAAGAAGTACAAGAAAATCATAAATTTCACCACACAAACCAATCTGATCGAACCTGCAAAACACCTTGAGCCACCAAAATTATCTATCCCCACACAGTACAAACCCCCCCACAATTTGATCATGGCAACTTGGACCACACCGCAACCACTGGCGCTGTTAGCTCATTCTCATGTCATAGCTAAATTCTTTAGAAAATGGTCTATTTCTAAAAAAAATTTCATGGTCGTAGGTCTTTTCTTCTAGTCTCTGCAACGATTTTTTAGGTCTCTGGCTTGAAACCCTTGCAACTATTCAAAAATTTAGCCGTTACAAGGAAAAACCCTAAGTGTGCCCTACCCTCATTCTAATTCTATGTTAGTGTTATACACTAAATTTGCACCTCTGATCTCAAGCTCTCTTGGTCTTGATAATCTAGTATAACATGAGAATCATCTCAAGTTTGTGGGACCTTTTGCTAACTGAGATGAGACCTCTAGATTCTAGGCTAGTTCCTCTTGGATAATCACCCTGATTTTCTCTTAATAGGAAAGTAAACTTTGAGGGGAAAGGGTTAGAAGGAGTGCATGAAAGGGAAATCACAAGAAAGAAAATCTACCTACTAGGTGATGCACTGAAACTAGGGTTTGGATCTTAGTATAGAGAAATGAAACCAGTGAGAGGCTTAGGTCTGGGAGATCACAACTTACTGAATAGGCTTGCATAAGTATTTCATAAGAGGGGATAAAAATTAGACGCAACCTATGACCTGCAAGCAGACATTCTCTTCAAAAAAAGGACACAAGAATGAGACAGAATGACAGGGGCTAAAGAATACCCACAAACTCACTCAAATCAGATCAAACACAGTAGTGCACATATAAGCTAAAAGTAAAGGGGATCAGGAACCCTAAGTATCACTGAAAGCATTCATTAACTTCAATCCAATAAGAGATAAGCAAAACAAGGAAGCCTAGGGACATAAAAAAAATGTCACAGAATACTTTGCAGTATTTGTATTATCAATAAGAATTTACAATATGTGGAAAACTAGAGAATAGGAAGAAATTCTATAGATAGTTTTCCAAGAAAAGGTCTTTCTTTTTTACAAAATGTGAATTCTAAGCTCTAAGGCTCCAAAAAAAGACATTATATACATCACTCAATTACACGCAGGTAGGAGTCTCAAAATTAACCAAGGTTACAAATTTTACAATATAGTAATCATCCCTAGTAGTCAAAATCTGATCATAAATAAATTCTACAAATATCATGGTCGATTAGATATTTCTCCTTGCATGCCCATTCTTGTACTGAAATCAACCTGTAGACACAACCACCTAGATTCAACAACCTTCCTGCATCAAAGGCTCACCATGAATGTAGTGATTGGTACCCTACTAGGACAAGAAATGACCCCTAATAGCTACCTAGACCTCCTCATCATCTTCCCTTAACTACGCATGTCCTAGCGACATAAATTCTTTGAGCTACCGCGCCACTGCAAACCTCTTGCTAGAAGAAAGCCCACAAAAAAATAGTCATACTACCTTGAAATAGTACTGGTCGCATGATCTCATGAACTCAAAAAGCCTCATGCAATCATGTGACAAGCATCTTAGAACCTATCTCTACTTCGCACATGTCGACCGGATCCAACAAATATCCACCACCTCAGTCAATCCCACGACAGCACCACAAGAAACACCAAAAGAATCTGATGGTAGTCGCATGATCGTATGAGCTCAAAAGATCTTATGCGAACATGTGACCACCATAGATCTTGCATCTATGAGGCCCATGCTATACCATCGGCCCACAAGATCGACATGTCATCACCCCCTTGGCCCACCTCTGAAGTCACTGTTTACCATTGATGACTCGTCGCATGATTGCATGTGGTTAGAAAGCTGCATGCGACCATGCAACAAGCTTGAGATGTGAACTGCAAACTTAACCCTAGTTTACCTTGGGTTCACCTTCCCCTTAGTCATAGAGTCACTAGGACTTCTCCTTAACCCCAGGTTCATCCAGCAACCATGCAAAAACTTTAACTGTGCATCCACTTAACCAACCCCAGGCCCACCTTGACTGAGATTCTAATCTAATGGTGGGCACGTGATCTCATGGGGTCAGAAGATCCCATGAGATCTTATGACCACCATAGATCTCTTTTCTACCACCTGTGCATCAGATGGTCTTCGTTATGTCATTTCCCTTAAATATCTTACATCTTCTTTCAGTGGTATAGTGACAACCATGGGATTCATCTACGCTTTAACCTACCTTGCCTTTTAAAAGACCTCAGGCCCACTTGACACTTGTCATCACTTATTTGTTCTGACTACTTTGTCAGCAACACCTTAGCAACCCCTAGCATTGAACCCACCTAACTCAGTAGATTCCCATCAGATGGTTGTCACATGATCACATGGGGTTAGAAGATCCCATGAGATCATATGACCACCATAGATCTTCATCACACTTGCACCAATGGACAAACTTTAGGCCCCACTGACCACTTTTTGCATGATCTCATGTGATTAAGAGACTGCATGCGATCATGTGACCAAAAATAAATCTTCATTGACTGCTGACTAGGGCCTACCTAGTAGCTTGCAGTTGCGCACTTAACGGCTAGTTGCATGTTTGCATAGCCTTAAAAAGGGCTATGTGATCATGTGACAAGCCATAGAAGTTTGTCGAAAACATCACAGGGACCCACCTGGTCAGAGTTACACACTTATAAAATGAATGCCGCCAGAGGAAGAAGTCTGAAACACAAAAGGGGTCAAAAACATAGAGGGTTTTCAAGCGAAGATCAAAAACACACTAAGCTTTCAGAGTGAAGGTCAAAAACACACTGAGATTTTGGACCAAAAGGCAGAAACATCCTAAGCCTTCAGAGAGAAGGTTGAAAATATACTGGGTTTTTGGGCGAAAAGGTAGAAAACACACTGGACTTTCGACACTTGAGCATTTCTTTGAACAAATAGGATACGACCAAAAATGGAATGATAGGAAAATTTTGGGCAACATTTTGGTGACCTCTGTGGGATGTGAGCCTGCTAGACATTTAGACTAGTTGCTTTGACATATCCATTGGGCATGGGGTCATTTTTGGAACACAAAACTTCGATAGGGAGACAAAAAACTGTGCTCGAGCACTTCTTGAAAAAATTGAGAAAAACTAATCTAGAAAGTAGGGAAGCTAACCAAGCCTAAACTAACTAGTACAAAGACCTAGTTAAACAAAACCATTCACTGGTTGTGAAAAATAGCTTCCCATCCTTCTCAGCTTACAATAATCCACATGCCTCTAGAAAGCTATTACAAGATGAACATAGGAGACATGCAGAATCACCTGCTTGACAAAGATTTGACTGATATGGATTCTACTCACTTGGTCAAGCTAATTGTAGGCACCATCATTATGAGGAGAAATAGAAAGCAGTGATGAGACTTTACTTACTTGGCCAATGGGGACAACAAGCTGATCTAGTTCATTCATAGCCTCAACTTCTGATGGAAAATCATATTGGGATGCTGGCACAACTTGTGCTCCTTTGATAACCTCCATTCTGGCCAAATACCTAATAGGGAAACCATGAGAGATGTTGGATGTGGAGCTCTTCTTGACAAAATTAGGCTCTTGAGAGATTACTTCAGTCTGATTGACCTCCTTCTTATGATGACCGAAAATGACTATATCTCACAGATTGCAGGTGTTCTCTGGAAGTGTGGGCTTGTCATCAAGATGCAAGCAAAAGTACTCCGTTTTGTCCTAGAATTGATCTTCTTCCTTTTCTTCTTCATTCTCTTGTAGGAGAAGTGTCCTATTGTTAGCATGATCATGATTTGTTGAGGACTCATTTGTCTTAACCTATTCAGAGAGAGCCTCCCATAGATTAGCAATCTTCTGCTCAAAGATCTCCTTTTCTTCTTCAAGTTGAGAACATTTCTCAATCTGCATCTGATAGCTTCTTTTATATGTTTCAGTGGTAGAAGCCAGGAATTTAATATTTTGTTTGAGATCCTACAGCTCTCTCTCATGAAACTCCTCATGAGCTCTCATCTCTTTTAATTTCTACATTTGAAATTCAACGCCCCTATCAAACATAGCCTCCTTTAAAAATTTTGGTCTTGAACCACCCTTTCATAGTTATTCTTATGAATTTCCAACTCCTCATAAGAAACCCACTAAGATGCTAATGTTCTTTGAAAATCTCCCTCTTTCTCAGCTATAGTAGCACTAACCTTAATCAAGTTTTCATTGTAAACTTTGTGTAGTGTTGCCAGGTTGCTTGTAAGGGTTGCTTGACTTTTTTGTTGTCCTGCAATGATTTCTTCACACTGCTTCCATCTAGCATCAAACTACTCCTTTTCTTGTTTCCGCATATGCCCCCTTTGTGTTTCCAACACATCCTCATAGTGTTTCTTTTGTGCTTCCAGCCCCTTAATGAGCTTGGCCTCATTTCTTTTGTATTGCTCTGCTAGATACCTCCTGTAACCTTGATCCTGCTAAGCCAAAGCTTGTTGTAGTTGGATCTGGGCATGATAAGCATGCTCATCTATGCAAGGAATCTCCTCTTGAGGCTGCTAGTATGAGTATTGGTGCTACCATGATACTGGAAGCTGGGTGGGTGGGGGGCAAGCATGAGGTGACTGTTCTTGACCTCCATGAGATGAAGGGATACTCTCATGAAAAGAAGGGTGGTAATCCATCCTAGGTACTAAATCTCCTTGAAACTAGTAGATGTGAACTTGGAGTCACCAGATATGCAAAACAATGACCTCTCAAAGGTCTGCAACTTGCTGGATGCATATCAAAACTAGCAAGAACTATGAAAACTATGACTTCTTGGTCCCACCGGGCATGCCAGAAATGTTATACACTAAATTTGCACCTCTGATCTCAAGCTCTCTTGGTCTTGATAATCCAGTATAACATGGGAATCATCTCAAGGTTGTGGGACCTTTTACTAACCGAGATGAGACCTCCAGATTCTAGGTTGGTTCCTCTTGGATAATCACCTTAATTTTCTCTTAATAGGAAAGTAAACTTTGAGGAGAAAGGGTTAGAAGGAGTGCATGAAAGGGAAATGAGAGAAAAGAAAATCTACCTACTAGGTGATGCATCGAAACTAGGGTTTGGATCTTAGTATAGAGGAATGAAACCAGTGAGAGGCTTAGGTCTAGGAGATCACAACTTACTGAATAGGCTTGCATAAGTATTTCATAAGAGTGGCTAAAAATTAGACACAACATATGACCTGCAAGCAGACATTCTCTTCAGCAAAAGGACACAAGAATGAGATAGAATGACAGGGGCTGAAGAATACCCACAAACTCACTCAGATCAGATCAAACACAACAGTGCACATATAAGCTAAAATTAAAGGGGATCAGGAACCCTAAGTATCATTGAAAGCATTCATAAACTTCAATCCAATAAGAGATAAGCCAAACAAGGAAGCATAGGGACATAAAAAAAATGTCACAGAATACCTTGCAATATTTGTATTATCAATGAGAATTTATAGGATGTGGAAAACCAGAGAACAGGAAGAAATGTTATAGATAGTTTTCCAAGAAAAGGTCTTTCTTTTTTACAAAATGTGAATTCTGATCTCTAAGGCTCCAAAAAAAGACATTATATACATCACTCAACTACACGTAGGTAGGAGTCTCAAAATTAACCAGGGTTATAGATTTTACAATATAATAATCATCCCTATTATTCAAAATCTGATCATAAATAAATTTTGCAAATATCATGGCCAATCAGATATTTCTCCTTGCATGCCCATTCCTGTACTGAAATCAACCTATAGACACAACCACCTGGATTCAACAACCTTCCTACATCAAAGGCTCACCATGAATGCACTGATTGGTACCCTGCTAGGACAAGAAATGACCCTTGATAGCCACCCAGACCTCATCATCTTCCCTTAATTACGCATGTCCTAGTGACATAAATTCTTTGAGCTACCATGCCACTGCAAACCTCTCGCTAGAAGAAAGCCTGCAAAAAAAAGTCATACTACCTTGAAATAGTACTGGTCGCATGTTCGCATGAACTCAAAAAGCCTCATGCGATCATGTGACAAGCCTCTTAGAACCTGTCTCTACTTCACACATGTCGACCGAATCCAACAAATTTCCACCACCTCAGTCAATCTCGTGATAGCACCATAAGAAATACCAGAAGAATCTGACGGTAGTCACATGATCGCATGAGCTCAAAAGATCTCGTGCGAACATGCGACCACCGTAGATCTTGCATCTATGAGGCCCATGCTATACCGTTAGCCCACAAGATCGACATGTCATCACCCCCTTGGCCCATCACTGAAGTCACTGTTTACCATTGATGGCTCATCACATGATCACATGTGGTTAGAAAGCCACATGCGACCATGTGACAAGCTTGAGATGTGAACTACAAACTTAACCCTAGTTTACCTTGGGTTTACCTTCCCCTTAGTCGTAGAGTTTCTAGGACTTCTCCTTAACCCCAGGCTCATCCAGCAACCACATGAAAACTTTAACTGCGCATCCACTTAACCAACCTCGGGCCTACCTTGACTAAGATTCTAATCTAATGGCGGGTGCGTGATCTCATGGGGTTGGAAGATCCCATGAGATCTTACAACCACAATAGATCTCTTTTCTACCACCTCTACATCAGACAGTCTTCGTTATGCCGCTACCCTTAAATATCGCACATCTTCTTTCAATGGTATAGCGACAACCATGGGATTCATCTATGCTTTAACCTGTCTTTCCTTTTAAAAGACCTCAGGCCCACTTGACACTTGTCAATCTCTTATTTGTTCCAACCACTTCGTTAGCAACACCTTGGCAACCGCTAGCATTGGACCCACCTAACTTAGCAAATTCCCATCGGATGGTTTTCACATGATTGCATGGGGTTAGAAGATCCCATGAGATCATATGACCATCGTAGAGCTTCGTCACACTTGCACCAATGTAGAAACTTCAGGCTCCACTGACTGCTTGTCACATGATCTCATGCGGTTAAGAGACTGCATGCGATCATGTGACCAAAAATAAATGTTCATTGACTGCTGACTGGGGCCTACCTGGTAGCTCAGGGTTGCGCACTTAATGGCTAGTTGCATGTTCGCATAGCCTAAAAAAGGGCTATGTGATCATGTGACAAGCTATAGTAGTTTGTCAAAAACATCATAGGGACCCACCTGGTCAGAGTTGTGTGCTTATAAAATGAATGTCACCAAAGGAAGAAGTCTGAAACATAGAAGGGGTCAAAAACACAGAGGGTTTTTGAGAGAAGGTCGAAAACACACTAAGCTTTCAGAGTCGAGGTTGAAAACACACTAAGATTTCAAACCAAAAGGCAAAAACATCCTAAGCCTTCAGAGAGAAGGTTGAAAACACACTGGGTTTTCAGGCCAAAAGGTAGAAAACACACTGGACTTTCGACACTTGAGCATTTCTTGGAACAAACATGATATGGCCAAAAAGGGAATTATAGGGAAATTTTGGGCAATAGTTACCTTTTTCAGGCCACTTAAAACCTTTTACCACATGTGCTAATAAATGAAGACCTTTTCATCTTTGTGGTTAGGTTTTTCCATGTCGGGCAGGGTCCCTTTAATAATTCCTAAGTCCTAAACCCCTGCGTAGTTAATTTTTCCTAAGTCTTCAGGCCTTTAAACTTCTAGCTCTCGCTTGTTCACATGACTGTGTGATGTCAGAGGGTTCTAACATGTGAATTCACAACCATGTGCCATCTTTCATAGTAGGCCCGGTCTATTGTTCCTTTTTGATGTACGACTAGTGCGTGATCACAATGAATATTCTTCCCCCTTGCAACCATGCGCCCACTGTTCGATCTTCCAAGATAGTGATTCACAATGGGTCTTATGCCATATCATGCCACCATGGTGCTTTTTCATTGGTTGTGTCAATATATAGGTGGAGGTTGTAAGAATAGCTCGTGAAGGATAAAGAGCAGTGGGACCTATGTCAAATTTAATGACATGGCTTTCTTTTGATTGGTTGAAGGGTTTGCTGATGAGGACGTGTCAATGGGACCTGATGGTTTTCAATCTGATAGGTGTTAAAAACAAACTTAATCTTATGGCTCTCACTTTACCACAAGCTCAAGATGCATGCTAGCTAAGTCAGCACTTTACCAATAGCCTTCAATTCACTTTTGGTTATGTGCTTCATGGCGGTGGTCCAAGTGTCAAATAGAATTGATTTGTAGTTTCTCATTGGTCCAGGTGAGCTGAGGTGGACTTTTCAGTGGGTCCACTAGTCTTAGGGGAGTTAATACACTGCAGGATATAATGGTTGTCATGATACTTTTGATCAAAGATGCACATACTTTAAGTCAGTGGTGTAGCGATAGCCGTCAAACTTCACTAAAGAAGGAAAGCTTGCTCGGTGGGTCCTTTGTGCCAGTTGTCACTGACGTGCTATTTTCTTATTTGTCAGGTTTTTGTCTTGGTAGTGGCTGACTGTTTTGGGTTCCATGGTCATTTTTAAAGATAAATGGAGATCTCACCCATCGTCTAATCTTGTGGGAAAAGGAAAAGATCTATGGTTTCATTTTAAAATTTTTGACGTGACCGTTGCAGTTTGAATTTCAATTTTTGAGTGAGGTTTCCAGTGACAGGAGGTACCAAAATTTATGGTTTTAGCGGCTGATTTCGATTGGTTTGGTGGTGTTGGTTTTTACCGATTGATCTAAGGGTCTCTATGGTCAGTGGCATGATATTTTTGTACTAGGAGAAGTGTGGGTTTTTGCTCGAGGTGTGTTTGCAGGTGGCCGATTTGACTAGTTTTCATGGAAATTCCTTGGTTTACTATGCTAATCTCACAAATTTTAACAATGGTAGATCTGTCTAAGATTTTCTTTCTCTGAGTTTCCTGTGTCTCTTCCTCTGCAATAACTTTTGTTGTATTTTGATTGATTAGGTAGTTGAAACCCTAACCCTAATCATCTATAGCTTGTTGCATCCTATTCTAGGATCCCAAGATGATTAGTGTTATAAATAGTTGAAATTTTGACTTTGTAAGGGTTCAAGTTTTCTTCTAAGAGCTAGTTGCATGAATGTTCTACCTTGCAAATATTGCCTTCTTCTCTGCATATAGGGTTCCCTCTTTCCTTTCAGGTTTTGAGAATAGAATACATGTTGCAATAGCTTGTCTTATGTATGAGTTTCCAATATATTTATATTGTTATCAGATTGTCTCCATTTGAGTTTTAGACTTATTTATTGAAGCATCAAGGGTGTTTCAGCCTTGCTATTTGCAATTTCTATGTGACTGCAATAGAGTTGTTTTCGCAAAAACAACTAAGTTTAAGATTAGTTTTCAGATGTGTATGAGCTAGGGTATCAAGGATATTTCATGCTTGTCTTTTAGTGGATGTTGATTAATGTATCATTTGTTTATAGGTCTCTTCTAAGGGGAGGGTTAAAATCCTTTGAATAGGTGATAACATATCTAGGTACACAGGTTGATTGTTGAAGTATGACCTAATCAATGGTGTATGTTTGGTCTAAGGCATCAACATACTTGGATATATTCTTTTCTTGTTTCATAGCTCTCTGCTGCAGTAAGGTATTTGACTCTGTTGCCCATTGGATAAGGCACTGGTCTATGAGAGACTAAGGGTATTTCATGGGTCCATTCAATCCAACATCAATCATTCAAATCAAATACCTTTCCCTTTCATGTTGGTAGTAGTAGTAGGAGGTCCTCTCTAGTCTTCAAATTCATTCTATGCAAATAGGGTTATTACATATGAATTGGTTTCATTGGGGTACATGATACCTAAAGGAGTCTGGAAACTATTCCACAATAATATATCTATAGGCCTATTGTTTATCATGGGGTGTTTTGAGTGTACAGATAAGGCAATACCTGCTTGAGTGATGTGGAGCTCAAAGAAGAAGGAGGATTCCTTTTAATCCTCATCAATTGGACTATTTTCTTATCAAACTTGAGTTCCTACCCTGAGAATCAAGCCCATCTATTGATTCAAGTTTGGCCTTGCAAGAAGAAGCTGCAACAAATTAGTGACTCTACTGGGGAAGAATAAGAGACAACAAGTTTAAGATGTCCAATTCATTGCTTTGCTGAATTAGCCCAGAGTCTAGTTAAATGATCAAAGAGTCAAATAGAAAAAATACATTTGTAAAATCTTCTCACTAAATTTTGAGTGGCGGCTCTGATTTCTCTATTTGATCAGAGCATCTTCTAATAAATAGTGCATGTTTACTTGGTGGAGTTTTGTGTTGATTGGAAGAAGAAACAAGAACAAGTGCATTACTTTCCTCTCTAAGGAGGTGGTGACTCTACACAGCAAAGAATCTGATGGAGCTCCATGGTGAGCTCTAGATCTACCCTATTTTTAGTCAACAAGTTCCTATTGTAGAACTTCCAGGTATTTTGGTTTTCATATGTCTTCTCTTTATGAAAATCAGTTGCAAAAAATGTGTCCCTATCAAGTGTTTAGCACTGCATAAAGGGATGAGTAGTAGTGGGTAGTTCCTTATGGAGGAATATAGGCCCTTTTATTTTGATGGCATAGAAGGTGCCCCTAATGAGTTCCCTATTGATGTTGAGGAGTGCTTGCCTAGATTCTTGGCTAGTGGACCTATTTCTACAAACCAGCATATAGATGACCTCATGGGTCTTTTTGGTGAAATGGATATTGAACATGAAGATGTTGCTATGAGGCTACTTGTGCAAACATTTTCTGATGGTGCAAGGAAGTGGTTCTTTTCCTTGCCTTCATGTTCAATCCCTTCTTGGGATGTGTTGAGAGCTAAGTTTGTTGAGCATTTTGATAAAGTTTCTACTCTCAAAAAGGAATTAGCAAAGATAAAAATGGAGAACTGGCAGTTAGAGGAGGACATAAGATTGCTAAGATTGGTGGTTCCTGATGATGATCATGAGGAGGCTAGTGTTTCTAATGTTTATTCTCATTTTGTAGAGGATATTGATTATGAAGTTGACATTGAGGTCAATGCATATGAGAGTGCTGAAGATGAATCTGACTTTGATAATATTTCCAGTTTGTCTATAGATTTTTCTTCTGTTCAATATCAGAAGGTAGTTTTGTTGTTCTGGTTTGATGATGTTTTGTGTGAAGGACAGAGTATTGAGTATGATGTAGATTATGATTCCTACATAGATTGCTTCATAGAAGATTATCTAAGGCTAGAAATTTGTATCCTTGTTCCTGACAGGGATGATATTTGCAGCATTAAGGGTGAGGCTGAGGAAGATGATATCAAGGCCCAAAGTCCATTGAGTAGTGAAAGGATTTCAGCACTCTTGGCTGAAGAATTTTAGAGGTACACCCCTATTGTGGATTTTGATTTGTAGCTCCCCTATGATCTATCCTTTGACACTGATAATGAGGTCAGTGTTCAAAAATGATAGTGATGATCCATTTTCACCAAAGATTCCCTCATGTAGTGACTCTACAAGAGAAGAGGTAGAAGGACATGATAGTGTGTTTTCCTATCATAGAAATTGCAGTGATGAACAAGTTTCTTATTTATACCCTTTTCCTTCTTTTGATAAATATGATACTCATGGTGATAGTATTGAGGACCTTGTCTTTAATAATTGGGATAGAACTTCTTTTAATGAAAATGATGATGCAAATCCAATGTCCCCTTGTCACATTATTTGTGAAGAAGACCTTCACTTGGCTCATGATCAAGTCAGTGAAGACATCATGGAGGAACCAAGTTGCTCAGTGGTTGAGGCAGTGTGTGAAGGTGAGTCTAAGGATCCAAGTCCTTTTCAGCTAGGCAATCCTATGGTAATCCATGATAATCAATATGTCACATTTTCTAATGCATTACTAGATAAATTTTCTATTTCTAGTCATCAAGGAGAAGTAGATGATGTTCCCTACTTCTTAGAATATGAATATGAGTGTGGTAGTCATGACTGGAAAAACATGGGTAGTGATCAGTACAATTTTATTCTTCAACCCATGGTTATTCACATATGTTGGCAACAAGGTGATCATGATAATTTCAGGTGGTTGGCCATATATGTAGATGAAAATCAGATTTTTGATTTAGGAGGGTCACTGGTTTTCTCTTGGTGGCCTGGGCCACTAAGTAAGGTTGTAATTTTTGTAAATATTTTTAAATATATTTCCCTTTCCTATTGTGTGTTTCTTTCCCTAGTCTGGTTGCTTGTTTTTGTGGCCCCTCTATTTTTGCCTTGTTGATGGTCTGCTTCTCCCAGAGATCTGAATTCTTCCCATGCCTACAAGAGACATGCATCCCTAGAAAGAGCTAATGTTAGCCCATTCTCATGTCATAACTAAATTATTTAGAAAATGGTCTATTTCTGCAAAATAATTTATGGCCCTAGGTCTTTTCTTTTGGTCTCTGCAACTATTTTTTAGGTCTCTAGCTTGAAACTCTTGCAAATATTCAAAAATCTAGCCATTACAAGAAAAAGCCCTAAGTGTGCCCTACCCTCATTCTAATTCTATGTTACCTTTTTTAGGCCACTTAAAACCTTTTACCACATGTGCTAATAAATGAAGACCTTTTCATCTTTGTGGTTAGGTTTTTCCATGTCCGATGGTGTCCCTTTAATATTTCCTAAGTCCTAAACCCTTGCGCCGTTAATTTTTCCTAAGTCTTCAGGCCTTTAAACTTGTGGTTGTCACTTGTTTGCAAGACTGTGTGATGTCAGAGGGTTTTGACATGTGAATTTGTGACTGTGTGCCATCTGTCCTAGCGGGCTAGGTCTATTGTTCCTTTTCGATCTATGCCTGGCACGTGATCGCAAGGAGTATTCTTCCCCCTTGCGACCATGCGCCCACCATCTGATCTTCCAAGATAGTGATTCACAATGGGTCCTATGCCATGTCATGCCACCATGGTGCTTTTTCATTGGTTGTGTCAATATACAGGTGGAGGCTGTCAAATAGCTCACGAAGCATAAAGAGCAATGGGACCTGTGTCAGATTTAATGATGTGGCTTTCTTCTGATTGGTTGAAGGGTTTGCTGATGGGGATGTGTCTATGGGACCTGACATTTTTCAATCTAACAGGTGTTAAAGACCCACTTAATCTTATGGCTCTTGCCTTACCACAAGGTCAAGATGCATGCTAGATAAGTTAGCTCTTTAGTGATAGCTTTTGATTCACTTTTGGCTATGTGCTTCATGGCGGTGGTCCCAGTGTCAAACATAATTGATTGGCAGTTTATCATTAGTCTAGGTGTGTTGAGGTGGACTTGTCAGTGGGTCTGTTGGTCTCACGGGAGTTAATACAGTGCAGGATCTAACAGTTGTCATGATATCATTGATCAAAGATGCACATGCTTTAAGTTAGTGGTGTAGTGACAATCGTCGATCTTCACTAAAGATGAAAAGCCTGCTCAGTGGGTCCTTTGCACTAGTTTTCACTAACGTGCTATTTTCTTATTCATAGGGTTGTTGTCTTGGTGGCAGCTGACTGTTTTGGGTCCCGTAGTCATTTTTAAAGATAAATGGAGATCTCACTTGCTGTTCAATCTCTCAGGAAAAGCAAAAGATCTATAGTTGCATTTTAAAATTTTCAACGTGACCATTTTAGTTTGAATTTGAATTTTTGAATGAGGTTTCCAGTGACAGGAGGTACCAAAATTTATGATTTTAGCGGTTGATTTTGATTGGTTTGGTGGCACTGGTTGTTATCGACTAATATGAGGGTCTCTATGGTTAGTGGCATGATGTTTTTGTACCAGGAGAAGTGTGGTTTTGTGCTCAAGGTGTGTTTGTAGGTGGCTGATTTAACTAGTTTTCATGGCAATTCCTTGGTTTACTGTGCTGATCTCATAGATTTTCATGATGGCAGATCTATCTGAGATTTGTTTTCTCTGAGTTACCTATGTCTCTTCCCCCACAATATCTTTTATTGTATTTTGATTGATTGGGTAGTTGAAACCCTAACCCTAATCAATTATAGCTTGTTGCATCCTATTCTAGGATCCCAAGATGATTAGTGGTATAAATAGTTGAAATTTTGACTTTGTAAGGGTTCAAGTTTTCTTTTGAGAGCTGGTTTCATGAATGTTCTGCCTTGAAAATATTGCCTTCTTCTCTGCATATAGGATTCCCTCTTTCCTTTCTGGTTTTGAGAATAGAATACATGTTTTAATAGCTTGTCTTATGTATGAGTTTCCAATATATTTATACTATTATCAGATTGTCTCCATTTGAGCTTTAGACTGATTCATTGAAGCATCAAGGGTGTTTCAACCTTTCTATTTGTAATTCCTATGTGTCTGCAAGAGAGCTATTTTCACAAAAATAACTAAGTTTAAGATTAGTTTTCTAATGTGTATGAGCTAGGGTATCAAAGATATTTCATGCTTGTCTTTCACTGGATGTTGATTAATGTATCATTTTTTTATAGGTCTCTTCTAAGGGGAGGGTTAAAATCCTTTGAATAGGTGATAACATATCTAGGTACATAGGTTGATTGTTGAAGTATGACCTAATCAATAGTGTATGTTTGGTGTAAGGCATCAACATACTTGGATATATTGTTTTCTTGTTTCATAGCTCTTTGTTGTAGTAAAGTATTTGACTCTACTACCCATTGGATAAGGCACTGGTCTATGAGAGACTAAGGGTATTTGAGGGGTCCATTCAACCCAACATCAATCATTCAAATCAAATAACTTTCCCTTTCATGTTGGTAGTAGTAGTAGGAGGTCCTCTCTGGTCTTCAGATTCATTCTATGCAAATAGGACTATTGCATATGAATTGGTTTCATTGGGGTATTGGATACCTAAAGGAGTTTGGAAACTATTCCACAATAATATATCTATAGGCCTATTGTTTATCAAGAGGTGTTTTGAGTGTGCAGATAAGGCAATACCCGCCTGAGTGATATGGAGCTCAAAGAAGGAGGATTCCTTTTAATCCTCATCAATTGGATTGTTTTCTTGTCAAACTTGAGTGCCTACCCTGAGAATCAAGCCCATCTATTGATTCAAGTTTGGTCTTGCAAGAAAATGCTCCAACAGGCACCACCAAACAAATCATATCCAGCCTCAAAAGCAATTAAAACCAGTCCTTTTTGTCACTAGAAATGTCTCAGGAAATTTGAATTTGTATTACAATGGCCACCCCAACAAAGATTAAAATGTGACCATTGATTCTATTCATTTCCTGGTAGATCAGGTAGCTTACATTTAATCTCAAAATAGTCACGAACCCTTTTGAAAAGTCTTCGGTCCAATCAGCATACTGCAGCCAATAAAAAACTTGCACGTCAGCTCCGTGTAGCAGATAGGACCCACAAAGTATAAACCTTTAATCGAATATTTGTTGCATGATCACATGGCCTAGAAAGATTCCATGCAATCACATGACACCCATAGATACTACATCTATCAACCCCTTAGAAAGATTCAGGCCCACTAACAAGTCCAAATCACCTTCCCGCTCAAACAATCAAAATGCCGCAAGTTAGCACCACCTGTCAGAGGACCCACCCTCATCAGCCATCTAAGAAAAATAGAATCGATGGTTAGTGTAAGATCTTATGGCTCTGACAACTTTCATGAGAACTTATGCCAACTATAGATCTTCTGGAGATGTTAGGTCCCACTGATAGATACACCAGCAACCAGGTCCCACTGACATGTCCAAGTAAGATTTGAAATCAATGGATGGCGCATGATCTCATGGGGTAGGAATATTCCTTGAGATCATGCACCAACTGTAGATTGAAAATCCTTCACTACAGGCCCCACTAACAGGATCCCACTAACAGACATGCCAGCAACCAATAAGAAACTACCAACTGTGCCAACATGGTAGTGGACCCGCTTAGTTTAAAAGATACATAACACAGGAGAATCAATGGCTGACGTATAATCTCATAGGTCTGAAAAATTCTATGAGAAGATATGCCAACCACTTGATTGAACCAAGACCAAGACCTAGGCCTAGGGAAATATTAAAGGCCGAAACTATAGGAAAAATTTTAGCGCAGGAACTTAGGAAGAATTAAATCATTAGGACTTAGGAAATATTAAAGCTCACCGGGTGCTAGACTTAGGGAAATATTAAGCACATGGGCTTTTAGGAACTTAAGTGGCCTAGAGAAGGTAATGTTAAAATAGAACAAGGCCAGGGAAAAACAAAAGGTTTTTCATGCAACGACTAGATTTTTAAATTTTTGAACTAGGGCTTGAGGCCAGAGACATGAAAAATGTTGCAGAGATTAAAGGGGAAAAATAGAAGCCATGAAAATTTTTCTGAGTGATAAAAAGATCAATCTCAAAGTCTTCACAATAACTTCTAAGGCTCTTTCTACTCTTTAATTGCTCTGAATTCAAATGAAACAAGTTATCAAACAAATTTATGTGTACTTAAAGTGAGAATTCTGCCATTAATGCTTGCCGCATAAACCAGGCTGTCACTTAAAAATTTCCAACTTGAGTTTTGCTAACAATCATTATGTGCCCTCTTTCATGAAGGTTCCTTTATACTCCAAAAGCTTAAGTTCAAAGGCACATACTATGAGAGTGAGTATACCAGGCACGCAGGGGTCTAGAGCTAAATTAGCTCCCCCTATGACCCTGAGGGCCATTCATCCAGATGTAAAGGGTGTGTCCACTATGGATGCATCCAATACATTCTCATCAACTTTTTCCTTCTTTCCTTCTATCCAAATCAATCTTGCATCCTCTGAGGCTTTCACAAACTTGAGTTATCCTTCGGAATCCAAAACTAGTTCTTCGGCCTTTTTAGGGCTTTCCTGACCTTGCATCCTTGATCTATAGAACTTTGAGATATGTCCAGCCTTGTTACATTTACCGTCTTGTTATCTTCTGGCAGAAAAATATTCAAAATATTTACTGATTCCACCAGGAGAGGATTCCTCATTACTTTCTTCTCCTTTGCCTTCTCCATAGCTAGGATGTTGAACTTAATTAGGTCTTCTTCCTTCTAGGAGTCCAAACTGCTAGTTTCAGGTGTGAAACTTGACAACAATGCTAAGGAGGGAGTGATGGGAGTGCTATTCATTACCTCTTGCTTCACCTTGACCAAATCAATAGAAGATTCATCTTTCTTTTCTACCTCTACTCTTTTCTTTTCTTCTTCTTTCTCATCAGATATATTTTCTATGATTACTTCTTCTTGCTGAGTGGAAGGGGTATTACTGCATAAGATTTTTGCTTCCTCAGTGCTGAAAAATACTTCCTTAAACTTTTCCAACTCCTTATCATTAGTTTCCATGGATATTTCCACATTATCTATGATAATTGTGTTGTCTTTGGGTGATTCTTTCATAGGCACAAACTGATCTACTTCTGTTTAAGTTTCTGCTATGGGGGTTGATTCCTAAGGACCTGTCATTGGTACATTAGTGGGTTCTACCACTTTATCTTCCTTGATGGGTGCATGAGTGATGGGCGCAATAGGTGGCTGGATCTATTGTTCCAACAACACCTTCTCAAAGGCCTTCTCTATTTCCTTTATTATAAACTTATAATCTTTGTTCATAATGTGAAGAATTCTCATCTTTGTTCTAAGGTGTGGCTTTACCAAATTCAATATCAGATCTATTTCTTCTTTAGAACATATAGGCAGAGTGTCTTCTAGCACTTTTTCCCTAATCCTTAGGTCTTCTTCATTTGCTTGTCTTTTAAGGTTTTCTAAAATGTCCCATACATTATTTGGTATTTCTATTTTCAATTCAAGAACTATCTTTTTGAACTTTATCATATGTTTGATAATCATACCATGAATTTCAGACTTATCAATCTCACTGTATGATTCATAGAACTTCCCTATTTGATTAATCCTTCCCTCATCAACAATTCTTGCATATAGAAATTTGATCCTAGGTCTGAATCCTACTTGAGGAGGTGCTTGAGTGTTTTTCTTTCTCCTTAATGCTTGTGAGGATGGATGACTAGTGCTTTCTTCTTTCTTCCTCTTGAATAAAGGCTTATACTCTAGAGGAGTATCTTTGGGTGCAGAAGGAGTACTATCTTCCTTATCCTTCTGACTGTCATCTTTCTCAATTTTTATCTTCTTTACCTTGGGATCTTCTTGATCTTATGTTGTGCTCTTTAATTCTAGAACAATCTTCTCATCCCTTGCTTTATCAAGGTCTACTTGTGATTCTTACTGGTACATCTCCAACCCAAAACAAATCATCATGGATTCTTCTTAACAATATCTTTATCCATTCTTCCTCATAGAATTCATATGCCATGGTATATTCAACAATGGGGTGATCATTCCATTTTGTGTATTCATCCATGAATGTTTTGTCTGGTTTTAACATTGTGTCCCTATGCACCCTTAACCTATCTAGTCCAACAGGTTCCTTCTTACAATAGATGTAAGCCCTTATGTCTTCTACATGCATGATGCCCATCAGCGTGTAGGAGAAAGCTCCCTCTACATCGTCTAGGGTTGACTTAAATGGGTGCCTCTTAAAAATATACCTCTTCTTCTCAGCAACATCAAAACTAATAGGAGTGGCCATGACTTGCTTGATATTCACTTTCCAAATGATCTCTGAGATGTTCTGATGGTTTTCAAATTGGTGCAATGAGCTAGGGTTTCTGCAATCGATCAAATGCACTGCAATTACTGATAGCTCAATCTCCAAATCTTCACAACAACTTCCAAGATTTAATCTACTCTCCAATTTCTCTGAGTATGAATGCAATGAGTGAATAAACAACTTCCTATGTACTTAATGTAAGAATTTTGTCATTAATGCAACTCGCATAAACCAGGTTGTCACTTCAAATTTTCAAACTCAAGCTCCCCTAACAATCAGTATGTGCACTCTTGCACAAAGGTTTCTATACACTCCAAAATCTTAAGTCCAAAGGTGTATACTCTGAGGATGAGTATACCAGCCATGCAAGGGTCTAGAGCTAAATTAGCTTCCCCTATGACCCTGAGGGCCATTTATGTAGATGTAGAGGGTGCATCCACTTGGGATGCATCCAATATAATCTCAACAACATTTTCCTTCTTTCCTTCTAACCAAATCAAGCTTGCATCCTCTGAGGCTTTTACAAACTTGACTTCATCTTTAGGATCCAAAACTAGTTTTTCAGCATTTTTAGGGCTTTCCTAACCTTGCCTCCTTGATCAACAAAACTTTGAGATATGTTCAGCCTTGTTATAGGTGTGACAAATCATTGGAGGTCTATTATTCCTCGTCACATTGACATGAGTCACCATTCTACATGTTCTAGCTAAGTGACCATTATAGTTACATATCTAACATGTAACATTCTAAGAACTTCTAACATTTGTCTGATTCTAATTTCTTTGATCATGTTGAATCCTTCTCTTCTTACTAGTCTTGCAATTTATTTCTCTATGACCAAATCTATTACATGTATAATAGTAACCATTAAAAGGTTTTACCTCTGTACAGTTCCTTGCAATGTGTCCATGCTTGTTACATGCAAAATAGGTTTGTTGTACAGGCTTGCACTCATTCTTAGGAGGATTACTATTATCTTTGGTTTGATCTTCAATCTTCCTAGTATCAATAGAGTTCTTTTGTGAATCCTTTCTTTCTCGCATACTATCAATCTAATTATGTGCTTCATTATACCCAATACAGCTAGTGTCTCATTTGATTCTTCTTGCATACAACTATAATTCTACTAATTCAGCACTGGTGTGTAATTTGTCAATATGATCCTTTGACTTCTTTAATTTAGATTCCAATATTTCTTTGATATTCTTTAGCTCCAAGATTTCTAAGTTAGCCTCCCTTAGTTCTTCATTCAGTTGAAGGTTCTCCTTGACTTGTTCATTATAGACATCTTGATTATTCATTAGTTTTTCATCCAATTCTTCAAGCTGACTCAATAGAGATGCATTTTCTTCACTCAATTTTTTAACTTTTTCTTCAAGTTCATTATTAGAGTGTCCTTTCAAATATTTTCTTAGTCTTTTGATAACTAATTGAGCATCACTGACTTTTTCTTTTAGTTCTTCAATTTCTCTTTCTGAATTGTCCAAGTCTTCAAGAGCTACTTCAAGATTCTTCTTCAAATGTTTCATATCTACTTTGTCCATGATCTCCTTAAGTGGCTAAACTTCTATGCTGAGGACTAGAGCTCTAATACTAATTGTTAGGAATGGGAACATTGAGAGGGGAGGGGGGTGAATCAGTGTTTACTATATTTTAACTTTTCACTTTAATCTGAATACTGAATTATAAATTCTTAAGTACTGAATTAAATATTCACATAAACATGAAACATGAAATCAACACATGACACCAATATGGTTATGGGGAAACCCAAATAGGTAAAAACCCCAGTGGGACTTGATACCCACTAATAATATGCACTAGTGTTTTGTGATCCTTGTTAGAAGATCCTTTACCCTGTTAGGAGTAGCTTTACAATGCTTTTAGTATAGTAGACCTTGTTAAGGATCGAACCCTATTAGGAGTCTTTTACAATGATCCACGTTAGGGTAGTGGACTCACTTTCCTATAGCTCATTGCTCAAATGATGAAGGCTACAACCTTCTGAATCAGATACACACTATATCTGCAGGTGAACTGTCACTGTGACACTACTTGTCAGATCAGTTCCTTTGGTGTGTTGATGCTTTGACCTCTTTCAAAGCTCTAATACATCATATGATCTCTTCTCATAACTTTTCTCTACTTATCACAACTTTATTTTCACTTCCATGCTGAATACAATGGGAACACCTTATATTTATGTGCTCATACCAACTATACAATTAGGTCGGCCCTATAACTAATTAAAAATAACACTTCCAAATGGACTGGCTTAAGCGTGCTTACAATTATACATATACATATGTTGGTAACCTAAATACAATAGGCGCATAGCCTCTACAACATTAATTTACAATCACAAACTAAAATAGTCACTATCCACTCTATGCTCTGTTCTTTGTTGGCACACACTGGCTATGCAACTTCAACTGACTGTAACTTTCACATCTTTGCATATCTACTTATCCACTCTTAGACTAAGCATAAGTATAGTCTAAGAACCTTAACTTCTAGGGCACATACCATAATTCATCTATACACATGGTCATAGGTGCTCTGAGCTATAGGAACTCTGTATGCTATCCAGTCTTCAACACTTAACTAATTTTTTATCTTTACACTTAGGGCACTGACTCCAAACTACTATATGATTTTTTTTCCTTTATGAAAACACTATATCTAGTCATATACTTTAGTATATAAAACTTGCCAACATCTTCATTCAACTTCTTGACCTTTTCTCCTAGATCACTATTAGAGCATTCTTTCAAATCCTTTCTTAGCCTTTTGACAGCTAATTGTGCATCACTGACCTTTTCCTTTAGTTCTTCAATTTCTCTTTCTGATTTGTCCAGATCTTCAAGAGTAGCTTCAAGATTCTTTTCCTGTGTTTCATTTCTACTTTGTCCATGATCTCATCAAGTCATTAAACTTCTTTGCTAAGGACCAGAGCTCTGATACCAATTGTTAGAAATGGGAACACTTAGAGGGGGGGTGGGTGAATCAGTGTTCACTGTATTTTATCTTTTTACTTTAATCTTTATACTAAACTTAAATGCTTAAGTATTGAATTAAACATTCACATAAACATGAAATCAAAACATGACAAAAATATGGTTATGGGGAAACCCAAATAGGTAAAAACCCTAGTGGGAATTGACACCGACTAATATTATGTACTTGTGTTTTGTGATCCTTGTTAGAAGATCCTTAACCCTGTTAGGAGTTTCTTTACAATGCTTTAAGTATAGTAGACCTTGTCAAGGGTCAGAACCTGTTAGGAGTCTTTTACAATAGTCCCTCTTAGAGGAGAGGATGCACTATCCTAGGGCTCACTTCTCAAGTGGTGAAGGCTACAACCTTCTGATCTCAGATACACACTATATCTACAAGATGAACTGTCACTGTGACACTGCTTGTCAAATGAGTTCCTTTGATGCACTGATGCTTTGACCTCTTGAAAATCTCTAATTCATCATATACTATCTTCACATACTTTTTCTCTACTTATCACAACTCTATCTCAACTTCCATGTCGAATACAATGGGTGCATCTTATATTTATATGCGCATACAAAATAAACAACTAGGTCGGCCCTTAAACCTATTACATACAATGCTTCCAAATGAATTGGCTTAAGCACATTTACAATGAAACATATATACATGTCAAAAACCTAATTACAATAGGTGCATAGCCCTTACATCATTAAAATATAGTCACAACTCAAAATGATAACTGTCGACTGCTTACTATGTTCTTCACTGGCACACACTAGCTGTGCAACTTCAACTGACTGTATCTTTCTCATCCTTTCATATATAATTATGTACTCATAGACTAAGAATGAATATATTCTAATGAACTTAACTTCTAGGGAACATGCCATAACTTGACCGTACACATGTGCATTGATTTTCTTAGCTACAGGAACTTTGTACACTATCCAGTCTTCAACACTTAACTGATTTCTGATCTTCTCATCAAGTGAGCTATCTCCAAACTACTATATGACTTTTTTGTAGTAATGAAAACACTATATTAAGTCATATCCATTAGTATAGCCAACTTTCCAACACAATCTTACTAGTTAAAGTTTGACATCAATGACAATACAACAATTGCTTCAATTGCACTTTCCAACAATCTCCTTCTTTAGCATTGATGGCAACACCATATGAATAACACATGAATCACCAACCAATCCAAAAATTATCTTTAAATAAAAAATATTTATAGTATCCTTAGCTTCGTTCTGATTCAAAATCAATTAGCCTTGCTTACATGACCATCCACACAGTAACTTCCACTTGATCTCTCTTTGTTCCTTTCCTTTGAATCTCTCCCTCTTACTTGATCCTCCATGAATTCTCACCATGTGTTATCATCTTATTTATCTCCCTCTTTGGAAATAATTCCAAATAAAAAACTAAAACATACATCCTTTAGATGTAGATCTCATCTTGTTAGTTTAGTGACAATATTTCTCCCTTTGTCATCTTTCCTTATGACTGATTCTCAGCTTTTTTTTACTTTTCACAACTCTAGGCTACTCCTAAAGTGTGACCTTTCTCTGCATCAATTTTTTAGATACTCTTTGTAGAAAATTTGATACAGTGCTCCTAGCTTGACTAGGCAGCCTCAGTTAGGGGAAGAACCCCTAATTTTCCTCTCAGATATTCATGAGCTTCTTTAGGTAAAGCTTTAGTGAATATGTCTGCTAGTTGTTCCTTTGTATTCACATATTCCATTCTGACCTCTTTATCTTGTACCAATTCCCTCAAGTAATGATACTTGATGGAATTTTTTTTTGTCTTTGTGTGCATCACTAGGTTCTTATATATGTTGATAGAACTTGTGTTTTCATAGTAGATGACAACTGGTTCAGTGATCTCCTCTTTCATGCCTACTAACAATTGCTTAATCCATGTATCATCTTAAAATGGAAGCACTTCCATGTTAAGATCTTTTATCCCTTTGAGAAAGTGGTTTGGGGTCATGTCAAATGCCTTGAATTGATATTTTCTTGGATCTAGCTCTTTCCCCATTTTCCACTTCTTTTCTGCACTTGATTCCTTCATTCTAGGTGAAATTAGGGTTAGGATCCTGATGATTCTCATTAATTTCCCCCTTCTATGGCTCTATTTTCTAGGTAGGAATTAAAAATAGGTCCTCCTAGACCTAATCATGTTCATCATAGGATTTTTTGCCTCTCCCTAGCACTCTACCCTATTCTAACATCATTTCTAGGTTTTTGGGCACTCTCGGGACCTCCTGTTTCTGATTCTGGCATCTCTGGACTAAGACCCTGAGATTTGTAACCTCAAGGTCAATGAAAACCTAAATGGTTAAATGATGACCTTGATGGTCAAGGAAGACCTCATCCCTGACCTAGGTTTGGGTCCACCTCATCCTTGACCCTGGGTTCAAGTTTCAAGGTCCCATGATCTCTGGATGTCAGGTTTCAGAAAGAATTGTTTTCCCACTTTTGGGTCAGCTATTTTTGTCTCTAAAATGCTAAACTCTTAAAATATATTTAATTTAGGTCCATTCCTAAATTTTTGAGGCCTAATTATAATTTAATTCCCTGAGGTGGCCCCCCTAGAGGATTGTTCCCTAGATCACTATAAAGGGAAGTTTTCCTCTCTCATTTTCTCCATCTCATTCCATCATGCATCAAGCACTCTCAAGGAGGCATTGGTGATCAAGTTTTCATATCTCATATGTCAAGTTCTCAAGAAAGACCAAGAAATAATTTCATCAAGCATTTTCAAGGAATCATTCAAGTCATCTTCTCCATTCAAGTTCTCCATTGAAGATCAAGGATTCAAGCATTCAAGCCTTTAAAGGAATTTGGTTCAAGCATGGAAGATTCATCATTAAAACCCTAGATCTAGCCATGATGATGGTGTGATCTTCCTTCAAGATCCTTTTGTTCATCTTCAAGATCTATTCATTCTTCTCTCAAGGTGGATTCCAAGCATACAATCATGGAGGTTTTGATTTACATTTGTTAGCGTTGATTTCAAGCTTTCATATTAACATACTTGATTACATTTCAAATACAATTGCACATATCTATTGAATATCATAGCTTTGTTGTTACATCTACTTTGACTACTTGCTAGCATTCTCTATTTCAATTCCATTATTAAGGTTGATTCCAAACTAGAGTTTGACTAAGGAAAACCCCTACCCCAACAAACAAAACCATTTTTCTTGTAGGTACATGTGCAGGATGACAAATTAAAGTGCAGATCTGGATACCCTTTTCACCAAAATTTTGAGATCCACGAACAAAGTCAAAGTCAACCTTCAAAATATTAATGTAGCCTTTGACCTTTTATTGGGTTCAAAGACTACCTACTGTCAGAAAGATAAAAGTTTTTGGGGTTTTCTTCATCTCGACATTTCCAGTCTGGGACAGGTTGTAGAATTTCCTGAAACTATACACAGGCACTAGAAAATAGGCATTTCCAAATAAATTTCATCATGAGGTATGTATCTTATTTTATCTAATTTCAATTATTTCCCTTACAATTCAAATGTATGTGTAAAATATTGGCTTTGGGGTCTCTTTTATGTGCAAACCATTGTTCTAGGACCCCATCCATATTTTATCCTATACATTTTGCTGAACCTGAAATACTTCCTCTCCTTTCTTTTATGGAATTAGATGCCCTATTGTGTTTTGTGGTGTTATATTTCCTTTTATATTATCTTGTTGACATTAGATTTTCCCTTTGTGTTAAATCTTGCATGGTAATTAGATTTGAAAAATATAAAAAAATTGCAAAATTCCTTTAAAAATAAAAAAATATTTCCTTTTTTCATGCTTGTAGTGTTACTTTGTGTTCAACATGTATGATTTTTGTTTTCAATACTTTGATGAATATTTTATTGCAAAAGAGGATAGATCCCTTAATGAGGTACATAGAAGTGAGGATTAAAATTGTTTGAATGAGATCTGCATTGATCCTATTCCTATTTCATCCTCCTCCACAACCTCTTCAGTTGACCTTTACAAAGATGAGTTACGGATTCATGTTAATTCTTCTCATAATATATATATTTTTTATGAGCCTATTTTACAATACAATTTAACTTCTTTCCCCTTTAGGGATCAAGCTTTAATGACTTATGACACTCCTACAATATGCTTAATGGATAGGGATGATAATCCTCCTATTTGGGATGAACCTTTGGATTTTGATGTTGATTACTCTCTTCCTCATAAAACTGTTGTGAATAATCCTCCTATTTGGGATGAACCTTTGGATTTGGATGTTGATTACTCTCTTCCTCATGAAACTGTTGTGAATAATCCTCCTATTTGGGATGAACCTTTGGATTTGGATATTGATTACTCTCTTCCTCATGCACCCATTGTGGATAACTACACTTTTTGGGATGAACCCTTGGATAAAGACATTGATTTATCCCCTCCTTGTGAAGAATTTTTGATACAAGAAGATGACATATTCTCTAAAACACACTCCCCTTATGCAAAATAAGATGACATTATAGATCCCTCACCTCCATTTGGGAGTCCTTCTAGTGATGAGGCATTAGCGGAGAAAGATATGAATTCCCTTAATGCTCTTCCTCTTAGTGGTGATCTTATGGGAAATCATGATCCTACCTCACAACCTTCTTACCGTAGTATTACTTATATCTATTCAAACCCTTTTCCAACTATGGTTCCAAGTGTTCCTCTGGTTGTGTCTTCGATTCATATTACTTCCTACACTTTTCCTAGTATTCCTAGACTTCCTAATTCTAATTGTATCCCTCCTAATCTACTTCCTAACCTTCCTAATCCTAATCCTATATTTCCTAATCTAATTCCTAATATTCATATTCCTAATTCTCCATCTGCTAATTCCTAGTTCTTCCCACACTTATGTTGAGGTTCAAACTATGGTTCATGATTTACAAAAATTCTTCAAAGGACCTTCTCCTTATTAACCGATCCATAAAGATAAAAGAAAAGAAATTTCTCCTTTGAGATTTCTTCATAATTTTACCCCTCACTCTGATATAACATTGATATTTTCTCCTCTAAACTAGGAGGCAAGAGGTATATTTCTTCATGTCTTTTAGAATCCATTGTGTTCTGGCTTTGAGCTTAATTGGTTATTCTTTCATTTATCTTGATGGTTTTTATTATGATAGTTTTTCATCCATTTCTCTCTTCTATTATTCAAGATATATTTTCTAGGACATGTGTTTTGGAAAGATATCCCTTGCCTTTCATCCCTAGGGGGAAAGGTTCTTTCTTCTTTCACTTTTTCTAGGGAACTACTTTCCTTAGCTTAGTGGTATTTGTTTATATTTCAATATTATTTCATCATATTGACAGATGTTTTGACTATGGATAACCTTCTTATATGATAATTGTTGTCCTAAGTCATCACTTCTTCTTTATGTTGAAAATTATGTTCTTTCTAAACTCTCACCCTTGCTTTGGTGTTAGAGTTATTTCCCTCATTCCAAAGATTCATTTTCCTCTTGTTTGCAAGGGGCTTGATGATTGAATCTGTGTTCCTGCTTGATTTATCTTTGAAAGTTGATCTAAAGCACTCCTCTATGGTGGGGGTATTTTTGATAAGATCTCTTTCATTGAGGATCCTTTTCCATGAGTGACATATCCTTTTCACAATTATCTATACTCTTTGATGTAGGGGTAAATATCCCTCACTAATAATATGGTCTAAATTGTTGCTAAATAGGATATCCCCTTCCATTGTGAAGTAGGTATCCTCTTCCATCTTTTTTCCTACACTTAGGGGGCAAGGATGCCATCTCCTTCTTTTCTATCTTTTCAGGATTCACCTCTTTCCTTGGTTAAGCAATATCTATCTATTATCTGATATCCAATCTTACATGAAAATTTTGGTTTTCATTGAGGATCTATGTCCTTAATAACAACCTCTTTTGTTGTTTGACATTGGGTTTCCATGATTGATATATCTCTCACCCTAGAAACTGAATAGTGTGTTATCCCTCACAAGGGTTACTTATTTTCACTTCTTGCATGATATATCTTTGTTTTTTGTCCCTTCCATGGTCTGATAGGAGTTCTGACCTTCTTGGCTTTGACTAGGTGTTGTTTGTAAATATTGTCTTGATGTTGAAGAAGGCTTTATCCTTGTTCTTTTCTTTCCTTAACATGTCAAAATAGTATGTTTTTTCCATATTAAGGAGGGGGGCATATATATGGCCTCCCTTTCTCTATATTATGTATTTTTTTTCTAACCTTTTGTTTTGTAGCATGCTAAATCTTGGAAGATAACGCACATAAGTTGCTAAATCCTGAAGAGACACGCATTTCCAATTTCAAATATGCTAAATCTTCTGATGGTGACACACATAAGTTGCTAAATCCTAAGGAGACACATATTTTGAATTTAAAATATTCTAAATCCTCTAAAGGTAATGCACATAAGTTTCTAAATCCAGAAGGGACACGTATTTCCAATATGCTAAATCTTCTGAAGGTAATTCACATAAGTTTCTAAATCCTAAGGAGACATGCATTTCATATTCATAGTGATACAAGAGGGTGTATCTATGGGTATTCTAGAGGCATTCAAAAGATGCATTATCATTGTAGGCATAGTTTATAGGTGAGCCTATTGGGCTCTCCCTCTAGGATGATTCATGATAAGGTGGGCATCTTACTAGGTGAGGTAATCACTTTCTCCTTTCTCTCTTTTTGCTTTCATGCTAGTAGGAATGGATCATGAAGCTATGTTATTTATAGTGTTTATCTTGTCTTTCTTATGTAATCATTTATTCTTTTATGATATATTTCCAAATATGATATTAGTATGAGAAATATTTCTTAGTGAAGTTTCTTATGCTAATTGATTTGGGTTGTTTAGTACTAACCCCTGTTCTTTTGGTTTTCTCTTTTCTCACCTGTGTGCATGTATGTTGAGTTAGAATCCTTAGCCTAGGGGCTTGTGTCCTTAGATAAGTGTTATTTTATCTCATTGTGAATCCTCTTTCTTCTCCTTTACAAAGAGTTTGCATTGAGTCCATACTCTTGCTAAAGTGGGGGCTTAATGTATCATCTTAAAATGGCAGCACTTCCATGTTAAGAGAATGTAGCCCTCTGAGTAAGTGGTTTGGGGTCATGTTGAATGCCTTGAATTAATCTTTACTTGGATCTATATATTTTCCCATTTTCCACTTCTTTTTTGGACTTGATTCCTTCATTCTAGGTGAAATTAGGGTTAGGATCCTGAGGATTCTCATTAATTTCCCTCTTATATGGCTCTATTTTCTAGGTAGGAATTACAAATAGGTCCTCCTAGCCTTCATCATGTTTAGCATAGGATTTTTGTACCTCTCCCTAGCACTCTACCCTATTCTAACATCATTTCTACGTCTTTGGGCACTCCTGGGACCTCTTGTTTCTGATTTTGGCATCTCTAGATTAAGACCTTGAGATTTGTAACCTCAAGGTCAATGAAGACCTAAAGTGGTCAATGATGACCTTGAGGGTAAAGGATGACCTCATCCCTAACCTAGGTCAGGGTCAACCTCATCCTTGACCTTGGGTTCAAGTTTCAAGGTCCCGTGATCTCCAGATGTCGGGTTTCAGAAAGAATTGTTTTTCCACTTTCAGGTCAGTTGTTTTTGTCTTTGAAATGATAAAATCTTAAATTATATCTAATTTAGGTCCATTCCTAAAGGTTTGAGGCCTAATTTGAATTTAATTCCCCAAGGTGGCCCCTCTATAGGATTGTGCCCTAGATCACTATAAAAGGAAGCTTTCCTCTCTCATTTTCTCCATCTCATTCCATCATGCATCAAGCACTCTCAAGGAGACATTGGTGATCAATTTTTCATATCTCATCTCTCAAGATATCAAGAAAGATGAAGCAAGCATTTCATAAAGAATTTTCAAGGAAGCATTCAAGTCCTCTTCTTGATTCAATTTCTCCATTGAAGATCAAGGATTAAAGCATTCAAGCCTTTGAAAGAATTTGGTTCAAGCATGCAAGATTCATCATTCAAACCCTAGATCTAGCCATCATGATGGTGTGATCTTCCTTCAAGATCCTTTTGTTCATCTTCAAGATCTATTGATTCTTCTCTCAAGGTGGATTCCAAGCATACAATCATGGAGGTTTTGATTTACATTTATTAGTGTTGATTTCAAGCATTCATATTAACATACTTGATTACATTTTAAATACAATGGCATATCTATTGAATATCATAGCTGTTAGAAATAGGGAATACTAAGAGGGGGGATGAATTAGTATTCTACAAACTTTATCTTTTGCCCAAATATGGATATAACAGATTTTCTTCACAAATGCATAACATAAGAAACTAAATAACATGCATAGCAATAACATCAAAGAACTCATCACACATTATTTGTTCTCGAGGAAACCCTAGCCAAGGGAAAACCCCGGTGGGGATGGTACCCACAAAGATCCACTAATCAAAAGTATCTTGTTAAGGATATTGACCCTGTTAGGAGTCTATTACAAGTGTATAGTGTATCAGTCCTCCTTAGAGGACTATAGGCCTTGTTAGAAGCTGCAACCCTATTAGGAGTTGTCAATACAAAATATGATTACTAGATGAGCCCACTACCCAAACAAGTAATATACAAAGTTTACAAAATAGGTCAAGGTACATAACCTTATTCTATTTGTATCAAGATTCCTTTTCTTCTCTTATCTTCACATCATCACTATTACATTCACTTCACAATTACATTTACTACATCACTTTTCTTTTTTCACTTCTATTCTTTACAATTACAATTGCATATATATACAAGTTATTAAGGCTAATAACTTTACATGGTCAACTTCTATATATCATTATATTAGAGTTAACATCTAGGATGTCATCCCTTTATATTGTTAAGTCATTATTTTGATAAACAAAATAATCCCTTAACTCTTTACCAATTCTGCCTTCATATTCTGTCCTGTCAGCTTCACATTATCTTTGGCAAAACTGTCATAACTAATTTTGTACATGCCATACTGACTTGTGCTATGAGATGGGTCATCATTAGCCATCATAGAGTCTATGTTCAATTTCACAATAATTGAACTCACTCCAGTCAACATCGCAAACAAAAACTATGTCCTGGTACACTGTGAAAACATTGTCTCACACTTAGACAAATTTGTGATGCGCTCTACTATACTTGCTCTCTGACTTGTGCAATCTTCATGAGGATCATATGTTTCCATAATGAAAACATCTATGTACTCACTTCAGCCAAATTTCCAACAATCTCCCGCTTTGTCATTGGTGGCAACATATGAGAAAATTGGCTAAGTGTACAATAACAAAATTTCAAAAATTGTCTCAAAATTGGTGATAGTATAAGATATATACTATCCTTACATCTCCTCAAAAATAATTCTTATATACTACAATACTCCCCCTAAGAGTATACATAATACTATCAATCTTCTACTCTATATAATACTCAATTTTCTATATATCTCTCCCCCTTTCACAACAATGACAAAATAAAGTAGGGAGGCTAACAAAATTGTAACACAAAAGATTATACCTTAAATGTCTTATTGCAAAGCTGGTAGGCTTGCAACACAATCTAAAAAATCAACTTTTATAGCTTCTAACTCCTTTTCCCATGACTTCTTGATGGAATCTTCCACATTGAGTAGTGTGGTCAGTCCATAAGCTGCAATTTGACATGCTTGGAGGGTCTCAAAGTTAAATTTCTGAAATGATATCCTAGTTGTAAGACATTCTTCCAACTACTCTTTAATAACTCTTATCTTCATGGAAAGACATTCTTCCAACTACTCTTTAATAACTCTTATCTTCATGGAAGTATGTTCTCTTAGAAGAGTGAGTCTCCTCATTTTTCTATTCCTCTCATCTTGCAAAATTCTTATTTCATCATATAGCTTCTAAACTTTCTTCTCAACATGACTAATCTTCACATTAGGATTAGAAAGAAGGTTTGATTCATTCTAAATCTCTGCTTCCTTCAGCTTGATCTGCTTGTCTTCTTCTACTACCAAAATATCTAGTGTTGTACACTATATGTACAAAGACTTTCCTGTTCCCAAATGTTTCCTCAAATCCTTGATACATATATCAAGACTATTGACATCATCTCTGATATTTTGACTGATATTCAAAAGCATTCCAGCCTCATAGTCTGCTTATGCCTTTACCTTTGCAATCTCAAATAGATTTGTAAAATCATCATCAAAGGTTCTCATCAGTTTCTTTGCTTTCTCCAGAGGGTCTACATCTACAATCTATGTGGTTACAACTCCTTGTAATGTTTTAGTTAAGTTCTTTAGACAACCTTCAAGATTCTTTACCTTCTTGTTTTTGCCAATAATTTTATTCAAGGAAGTGATCAGTTATAACTGATCATCATCATCAACTTCCTTTCCTAAATATTCAAATAAAGATCAAATTTCTTTCTTCTTTTCAGTCTTAGGAGTAAGGCTGATGTCTTCTTTTGTAGGAAGGGGTACTTCAACCTTAGTTTCTTTAGGTTCTTTAGTCATAGATTGGGTTTGTTCTACTTGTTCAGTTCTATCCAGTTCATTAAGAGCCAAATTGTCAACAATGTTTTCTAAGTTCTCAAATACATTTTCTTCAATGTCCAAAGTAATCTTTGTACCTTAAACATTCATAGATTCTTCTTCAATATTTATAGTAGGTGGAGAGGGAATATCCTCATGTTCTACTTCTTTCTCTTGCTCTACTGCAATTGAAGTCTCTCCAACAATTTCTACCATAACTTTAATTATTGCTTGTTCTATTTCTATTCTCACTTGCCCATACTGTCATGCCATGATCTAAATGGTTCTCCTCTTAGTCATCAAAAGAGTGCCAAGGGACTTCAAAATCTATTTAAGATGCTCATCATCTTTCACAACACATAGTTTCTTCACCATATTTTCTCTCATAGTTTTATCTTCTTCTTGTGCTCTCATTTTCCTATTAACGAGCTTCTTGAATAGGTCATTAGGAATCTTTCCCTGAATAGTATCAAACTTCTTGTTAGCTAGAATCATGTACTTAACAACAAAATTTTCAAGATTCAATCTCTCAGAATAGTCATAAAGGTCATAGTACTTATTCATCTTAGTAAAGTCTCCATCTTGTATGATTTCTTCATTCACTCTCTCAATTTTGGGTTTCCATGCTTTCTTCTTCATAGTGGTGTCATCATCTTTAATTACTACAATTTTCCTAAGGACTGGTGGCACCAAAACTTTTTTCCTCTTACCAGGTCTTGTACCACTTTCCTTCACTCTTTTGCTGGGTGTGGAAGAAGAGGATCTAGTGGATTTCCTTGTTTCTTGTTCTTCCTCAAGTTCTTCAACTTTCAACTTTACTTGTGTAGGTTCATGCTCAACTACACTTGATGACAAGGGAGGTACAGATAAGATTTCTTTCTACTCAATACCTCTGATTACTATTGTTGTCTTCTTTGCAATATCAAACTCATGCTCTATCATGCCATAATTCTTCAATATTTTCTTTATAGTGTTGTCCACTCTCTTCTTAGACTACTTTTCTTCCATTATAGCTTTTTCAAGGTTGAAGTTTTCTTCAAATGTTCCAAAT
Source organism: Chamaecyparis obtusa (assembly GCA_027943335.1). Lineage (NCBI taxonomy): Eukaryota > Viridiplantae > Streptophyta > Pinopsida > Cupressales > Cupressaceae > Chamaecyparis > Chamaecyparis obtusa. The sequence goes on from BSBK01010680.1 coordinate 136,579, forward strand.
CTCTTGCATTGGGTGTCCAACTTACTCTTAAGTAACCTGCCAACATATCCTTCTATCTCTACCTCATATATCTCATAGCCAAGAGGGTCTATGAACTCAATTCTAGGTTCCACTACTTCAATATAGGTAAAGTCAGTGTCAACCATGAAACATATGTCATTTTTATATTTCTCCACAACAGACTGTGGAATCCTTGATCTACTAGATAACAATCTCTGAAATGTCTTCAATACCAACATAGTACTTTCATTCACTTTGTCAATAACATGTTTCAAATATACTTCATTGACCTTTCCATAGTGTTTTGTCCATTATTCCAATCATCTGTAATTGTGTAAGGAAATCTTCTTAATAGGTAGAAAAACATATAAGTGATCAAAGAAGAAAATCTAAATTGTGCATACTTGGTCTTCTTAATCTTCTCCAAGTTTTCAAACAATTGAATTCTTAGGATTTCACACATATCTACTGGTACCTTGTCAACACACATCAAATATGCTATATGTACCATACTAGCTACCATATCATCTTCTCTAGAATTTGTACAAAACTTAGTGGTTAGGATTTTGCACAAATATCTCACATCATCTTGCTTGATTTTACTGATTACAATTCCTCTACCATCATAGGATGACCCTGTGTTATCAATAATTGTTTTCCTCATATTCTTCTCATTTAAGGGAAAAGCACTAGATTTAGATAATCCAGTTACATCATGAATCAAATCAGTAGTAATGTCTATTACTCTATCCTCTAGCCAAAATTTCCCATTATGAATTCTTCTCAAAATGATCTTAGTGCATTCTTCATCATCAAACTCATATTTCAATGAATACATAACAATCTCATTGTCTTTCAAATGCTCATATCCTTGCTTCAAAGACATATCATGATTGTAAATCTTTTGATACTCACTGGTAAAGTCACTGTCACTTAGGGTTTCAATCTTACATCCAAGATAACTTCTTACATTTTCCAAATGCAAAACTCCATCTGGTATGGATGATAGTGCTAACTTAGGATCATCTTCCAAGGGTTCTACTCATTCTTTCTTCAATCTAGGTCTATTCTTATCTCTGACATTGTGAATTAAGGATACATCCATGATTTCTTTTAATCTCTTATACCGATTCAAAGATCTATCAAGATAAATACCTCAAATTCATGATTTTAGGGCTTTCACATATTAGGCGCTTCAATCTTTCACCAAATCACTGCAAAATGCTTCCAATCACTTCTTTCTGCTCTTCCAAACACTTCTATTTTCTTTGATAGACAAATAAATTCAATCATAACCTTTTATCACTTGAATCTCACTTAGGTCTGACATCGCATTCAATTCTTTTGCCGCTTCTTTCCAAAAAGTTGTTTCTGTTAACCTACAAAACTTAAAACTTCTTGCGATCTCACAAAACATAATATTTTATTTTGCGCTCTTAACCATAGCATTAGTACATCATAAACTACCTTACATTAACTACACAAGACTTAATTAATCATAAATCTACTTCTACACTAATTCCAAGTTCCTAAACTACTGCAATTTACATAATTTAAGTGCTTAAAGATATTTTAGGTAAGGATTCACTCTTACCACTTGATACTTCACCTTTCTGATTACCTTCAATGTTGAATATGTCTCCTTGATCTATGCCTTTAACAAACTTTACTTCATCTTCAACACTACAGTAACCTTTCTGACTGTTTCCTTTACTTTCATTTCTTCTTGCATGATTCCTAGGGTTAGGGTTAGGATGATAAGTTCCATTGTTCATTCTACAAAATATTGTTGTATGTCCAATCTTGTTACATATCTGACAAAAAATTCCATTGTTCCCATATCTCGGTCCTTGCTGATTAATTTGTGACCTGCAATTTCTAGCAATGTGTCCAACCTTGTTGCATCTAGAACATACTACTCCATTTCTTCTGTTCACATCTTCAATAGGTCTCTTATCTGCATTGTTATTATTCCTAAACATTCTACTACCATAATTATTCTTAATAACTTCAGATTTTCTACATTCAATAGCTCTATGTCCAAAACCATGACAATTATAACAATAACCATTAAGAGGTTTAAATTGTTTACCTGTGCAATCTCTCTTCATGTGACAAATAGTATTACAACCAAAACATCTACCTTTGAATTCTCTTTGCATACCTTTGGGTGATTCTTCTTGCTTTGGTGATTCTTCTTCTTTAGGTACATCTTTAGATTTATTGATCTCATCTGACTTCTTTTCATAAATGCTTTTACATACTTTCAGATCTGGTTCTTTTCTTTCATCATTTGTTCTGAATATATTAAATCCAAGTCCAGTCTTATCATAGAATGGTTTCCCAAAAGATACTTGTTCATCGATCTTCTCACTATTTGAATATAGCCTTTCTAGTTGTTGTTTGGATTGAGTCAATTCACCTTTCACAATCTTATTGTATTTCTCAATTTCTCTATGCTGCAAATTTACTTTCTCAAATTTAGATGTTACTTTGCCAAGTTTAGATCTTAATTCTTCATTTTCAATCTTCAATCTTTCATTCTCAGATCTCAGATTTGCTTCATTTTTGTCATTTCCATCTTTCAAACTTAGTTTTAGTTTTTCTATCTTAAGTTAATGCTTAAGGATCACATTTTTTTTTTTCTAAATTGTCATCACAATCTTCAATAAGAACTTCAGATTCCTTTTCAGATTTCAGATCTTCTATCTTGTTTTTCAATTTCTCAGTAAGGTTCTTTGCATCATCATATTTCCTTTTCAGAGTGTTTTTTTCATCAATAAGCATATCAATCTATTCAAGAGCTTCATCAAGATTCTTCTGTAGCTGATCCATATCCATAGAGATCTTACTCAAGCTGCTAGGCTTTCCTTGAATGATTCTTCTCCGAGTAACTAAGCTCTGATACCAATTGTTACAAATAGGGAATACTGAGAGGGGGGAGTGAATTAGTATTCTAGAAACTTTATCTTTTGTCCAAATATGGATATAACAAATTTTCTTCACACATGCATAACATAAGAAACTAAATAACATGCATAGCAATAACATCAAAGAACTCATAACACATTATTTATTCTCGAGGAAACCCTGGCTAAGGGAAAACCCTGGTGCGGATGGTACCCACAAAGATCCACTAATCAAAAGTATGATGATAAGGATATTGACCCTATTAGGAGTCTATTATAAGAATATAGTGTATCAATCTTGATTAAGGGACTATAGGCCTTGTTAGAAGCCTCAACCCTATTAGGAGTTGTCAATACAAAATCTGATTACTAGATGAGCCCACTACCCAAACAAGTAATATAAAATGTTTACAAAATAGGTCAAGGTACATAACCTTATTCTTCTTGCATCAAGATTCCCTTTTTGCTCTTATCTTCACATCATCACTATTACATTCACTTCACAATTACATTTACTACATCACTTTTCTTTTTTCACTTCTATTCTTTACAATTACAATTGCACATATATACAAGTTATTAAGGTGAATAACTTTACATGGTTGGGTTCCATATATTATTATCTTAGAGTTAAAATCTAGGATTTCATCCCTTTATATTGTTAAGTCATTATTTTGATAAACAAAATAATCCCTTAACGCTTTACCAATTCTGCCTTCATATTCTATCCTGTTGACTTCACACTATCTTTGGTAAAACTGTCATAACTAATTTTTTACATGTTGTACTAACTTGCACTTTGAGATGGATCATCATTAGCCATCATAGACTCTATGTTCAAGTGCACAAGCATTGAACTCACTCCAATCAATGTCACAAACAAAAACTGTGTCCTAGTACACTATGAAAACACTGTCTCACACTTAGACAAATTTGTGATGCGCTCTGCTATACTTGTTCTCTGACTTGTGCAATCTTCATGAGGATCATATGTTGCCATAATGACAACATCTATGTATTAACTTCAGCCAAATTTCCAACAATATCTTCATTGTTAGATCTACTTCTACTACTTGCTAGCATTCTCTATTTCAATTCCATTATTAAGGTTTATTCCAAACTTGGGTTTGACTAAGGCAAACCCCTACCCCAATAAACAAAACCATTTTTCTTGTAGGTACAGGTGTGGGATGAAAAATTAAAGTCTAGATCTAGATACCCTTTTCACCAAAATTTCAAGATCTACAAACAAAGTCAAAGTTTACCTTCAAAATATTAATGTAGCCTTTGACCTTTCATTGGGGTCAAAGACTACATGCTGTCAGAAAGATAAAAAAATTTTGGGTTTTCTTCATCTCAGCATTTCCAGTTCGAGAAAGGTTGTAGAATTTCCCAAAACTATTCACAAGCACCAGAAAATAGGTATTTCCAAATTAATTTCATCATGAGGTATGTATCTTATTTTATCTGATTTCAAGTATTTCCTTTACAATTCAAATGTATGTGTAAAATATTGGCTTTGGGGTCTCTTTTATGTGCAAACCATTGTTCTAGGATCCCATCCATATTTTATCCTATACAATCCATATCAAGTTTTAACAGTTCACTACAGTAGCAACATACTCGACTTCAGCTATAGATTGGGAAATGCAATTTTGTTTCTTGCTTGTCCAAGAGACTAATCTCTATCCAAGAAAGAAATCTCCACCACTAGTACTCTTTATGTCATCTACATTTCCTGCCCAATCAGCATTAGTATAGACTCTCAGTTCAAATCTTTCATGCTTCTTGTAGTACAATCCATAATCTATAGTCCCTTTCAAATATCTCATTATCCTTTTTAAAGCCATCATGTGAGTTTCCTTAAGATTGGCAAAGAATCTTTCCACAATCCCAACTTCTAGAGAAATATGTGGTTTGGTATGAAAAATATACTACAGTTTTCCAATCATGGACCTATACAAAGTTTGGTTTACTTCAGCAGCATCATCATTTTTAGACAATTTTTGTCTAGTAGCCATGGGAGTACTTACTAGCCTTGAATCCTCCATACCAAAGTTTTTCAGTATCTCATGAACATATTTAGACTGGTTGATGAAAATACCTTTCTCCATCTGATATACTTGCAAACCAACAAAGAATTTTATCTCCCCAAACATTCTCATTTCAAATTCAGTTTGCGTTTCATTTGAAAATTTCTTACACAAGGCATCTTGTCAACCAAATATGATATCATCTACAAAAATCTTAGCCAACAAGATTCCTTTACCTTCTTCATCTTTCATGTATAGATTGCTAGTGTCATTTTTCCTTGAGAATCTAATTTGTATCAAGTAGTTGTGTAACCTCTCATACCATGCTCTAGGGGCTTTCTTTAGTCCATATAGTGCCTTATTCAGTTTGAAAACCATGTATCTCTTGTTTGGATCAACAAATCCTTCAGGTTGTTCAATGTACACTTCTTCTTCTAATATACCATGTAAAAATGAAGACTTGACATCCATTTGGTATACCTTGAAATTTTTTAGGCAACATATGCAAGTAGAGTTCTTACTCCTTCCAATCTTGCTATAGGGGCAAATGTCTCCCCATAATATATTCCTTCTTCTTGTGTGTATCCTTTGCATACCAACCTTTCTTTGTTCCTTGTGATTTGTCCATGTTCATTCAGCTTATTTCTGAACACCCATTTTGGTCCAATGATATTTTTATTTTTTGGTCTTAGAACCAGAGTCCAGGTATCATTCTTCTCTATTTGGTCTATCTCTTCAATCATGGCTTGGATCTAGTCTTTAGTTTCTAGTGCCTCCCTTGTTGTCTTAGGCTTGAACTCACATAGTAAACATGTAGGGTCTCTTAACTTTCTTCTAGTCAGAACTCCAGTTTCTTTGTCTCTAATGATTTGTTCAGGCTTGTGATGTCTCCTTACATATTGTGCCAAAATAGGTTCTTCTCTCTTTTCTTCTTGCTCTTCAAGTTCACCAATAACATTGTTAGATTCAGCTTCTAAAAGCTTGAAAACCTCTTCTTGATACTTGGTAGCATCCTCTTGTCACTCGACATGTTCTTCTTGTTGCTCAAAATTGTCTCCCTGATGCTCGACATTGCTTACCTAAGACTCTGCATTAGGTGCAAGTTTGTCACTTGCCTCTCCTTCTTCTATGTATACAAAAGATCTATAATCTTATGGTTCTCTCTTACTTTCCTGTTCATTTTTCTCTACATATTCATCAACCTTGACATTTACAAGTTCCACAATTTTGTTAGTTTTAGAGTTCAAACGTTTGTAAGCTTTTCTTTTTGTGGAATAACCTAGGAATATGCCTTCATCACTTTTAGCATCAAATTTTTCATTCCTATTGTCTTTTAGTATATAGCATTTTCTCCCAAAAATTGTAAATTAATTTACATTAGGTGCATACCCTTGCCATAACTAATAAGGTGTAAAATTTGTACCTTTTTTTATCTGTACTCAGTTTAGGGTATAAACAACTATACTTACAACTTATCTCTAGTACTTTTGTGCAACATTCTTCTTGATCATTAGTGTTCTTGCACAATCCAAGATAGATCCATTCCTTCTCTCTGCTATACCATTCTATGGAGGTTTTCTAGGTGTAGACATTTGTCTCTTGATTCATCTATCATTGCAAAATAGATTGAACTCATTTGATATGAATTATCCACCTTGGTCAGATCTCATACACTTCAAGTCCCTACATGTTTCCTTTTCATCCTTAGCCAAATACCACTTAAAAATTTGAAAAGCATCATATTTTTCTTTTAGAAACATTACATTCATCATTCTGGTGTAATCATCAACAAACAAAATAAAATATCTAGCACCACAATAGCTTTGTACACCCATAGGTCCACAAAGTTTAGCATGAACCAAATCTAAAGCATTTTCAAAGGTAAAAGTCTTTCTTTTAAAACTAGACTTTTCCATCTTACCCAACTAACATTTTTTGCACATTACATTATCAGGTTTCTTCAATCTCGGAAGTCCTCTCACTTTCTTCTTTTTACTAATTTATACCAGATTATCAAAGTTAACATGACATAGCCTCTTATGCCATAACCATATATCATCAAGTTGTGCAATCATACATGTCTCTTCAGATAGGTCTAGATAGAACAAATTACCTTTTGTTTTTTCTCCACTTTCAATTAGTTCACCAGTGGCATCAAATATTTTAGCCTTCCTCTGATGAAATTCCTCTCGATAGCTAGTTCTATTAAGCAGTGCAATACTTAGTAGATTATAGTTAAGACCTTCAACCCAAAGCATTTTCACAAGTGATCTTATCAGTCAACTTAATCAATCCTTTATCCCTAATAGGACATGGTGCATCATTACTAAATTTAACACTTCTACCTTTGTAATGATATAGGGTATCAAATTTTCTTTTATCACCAGTCATATGGTGTGAGAAACCACTATCAATAATCCACTTATCATTTTTGTTCACACAGGATATCAGTGTAGTTTTCTCATCCTCATCAGACTCATCTTTCATAGCAACATAGAATACTTCAATTTCTTAATCATCACTATCAATGTATGTTTCTTCTTCAGCTATGTAATAATATTTCTTACCTTTTCCTTTGTATTCCTTGTACCTTTGGTAACCTCTGTCTTCTCTTTTGTCTTTGTGCTTTCTATCTCTTTCCTCATCCTTGTCATCCTTGTCAGGACATCTTGCAGCTATATGACCAACTTTATTACATGAGAAACATATGATATGTAGTTTAAATTTATACTTTCATTTTCCCCTTTTCAATCTTCTGGCCATAAGAGCTTCAAGATCCTTTATTTCTTCATAAGAAGTGTCACTTTCACTTTCACTCTCATTGATGCATCTTTCTTTTTCTTTCTTAGACTTATTAAAAACCATTTGTGACTTGAATATAGATTCAACATTAGCAACAATGAAGTTATCAAAATTTGAAAGCTCATAAGTAGTAATCTTACCAATAAGACTTTCCAAAGTAAGAGCATTGCGAGGGTTACATCTAAATTCTGGAATTGCTAAAATTTTGATGACATAAATAGGATGCAAATTTCCCAATACTTTTCCAATAATAGTCTCATCATCAACATTTCCATTATCTCCTCTAATAACATTTACAACTTCTTTTATTCTACCACAATATTGAGCAATATTATCACCTTGCATTTTCATCTCATCAAATTTACCTCTCAAGCTTTCACCTTTTTCCCTTAATACATATATGTCACCACCATAGATATTCACAAGAGTGTCCCACATTTTCTTTGCATTTGTGAAATCTTTGATGTCTTCAAATTCAGGATAGCTCAAGGCAGATGCAATCTCCAAAATTGCTTGATTGTTTTCTTGTTTAGCTCTCATATCCTCAACAGTCAAGGGTGCAACATGTGTGACATAGTCATGTTCAACATAATACTTTGTTGAGTCTCCAATACCAACTAGATATAGTTTCATTAGACTCTACCATGCAGGGAAGTTCTCCTTATTTAACTTTGGTACCTCCTTATATATCATAATCATTTGCTTCAAGTACCTTTAAACTTGTTCTCTATAAGCACCAACAACTCTTATACCAATTGTTAATATGATTTACAACAATAGAGAGGGGGGGTGAATCAGCTATTCATAGGTCCAGATGTATAAATAAACTTTCAAAACTCTTCAACAAATCATATCTAATAACCAATAGCTACCCAGTCCTTACTAAATGCATATCACAAACATAAAAGAGTGCAGTCCACTATCCAATAGTATTTAACTTGTAAAACACATCAATTTTCAAACCAAAACATTCACACAAGCATTAACACTAGGATTTGTGGTGTAGGAGCACCTCTATGAGGGCCCTCACCTTCTTTTTTGGTGTGTTTATTCTATGTATTTGGAATAAGAGTCACAATGGAGTTTGACTCAATTTTGGTTGTGTCTAGGCTTTGTGTTAGTCCTAGAGGTCTTCTAGTCTTTATAGTTTTATATGCCCTTTAACTCAAGCAAGGTTGTCAACTTGAGGTTTTTGGGGTTCTTCTTGAGTAGTGGTATATGATTTTGTGTTTAGTGTTCATTTGATGCACATGAGTGCTTTGGAAGGCCTAGTAATGGTCTATTATGGTGAGTGACCAAAAGTTGCTCAAGCAACTCAAAGTTGCTCAAAAGTTGCTAGCAACTTTTTGCTTTGTAATGACTACCTAAGCTAAGAGGTTTAATATTCCCTAAATACCTAAAAATCACTCCAAGACAAGCATATTTAAGACTTTTCTAAACCAAATGTATGGGTTGGTTGTCAGATTGAGTAAGCTACAGTACGAAAGAAGAGACCGGTGAACTTTGGCATGTAACAGTCACTGTTGAATGACTGAATACTTGTGAATACATTTAGCTTTGTGTGGAACCCTATTGTGTAATTAATTTTGTGTTTTTATTACTTCATTGTGTCTGGTGGTTTCTTCTTTTAGTGTGTTGTTATAGTCTTTTTCTTATTTCTGTTGTTCTAGATTGTTCCCTATTCAGTTTTGAGGAACATGGAGTGTTAGGGTTGTAGCTTTGGTTTCCATTGTGGAAAACCCATGGGATTGTGGATTCTCAATGTATAGACCCTAATGGATATGTTCAAGGATGCAAGGCCCTAGAGGAAGCAAACAAACAATAGTTTATGGAAGCCCTAAGCGAACTATGCTGAGTTCAACTAGGAACAGTCAGCACTAGGAGGGCTCTACAGGACAGTGGGTGGTATTTCAACTCTTACCCTTTTGAGGGAGTAAAATTACATATATGAAGGTTGTTTGGTAGTAAGGAGGAGTTTTGGAAAGCCAAGAAAGAAGACTTTTGAAGACCTAGATAGAGAGGAGTTCTTTAAACCCTTAAGACCCTCATTTTTTCCCATATAACCTGTACGGTCACATGGGCACTTAAGACCTCAAAAATCCTTGAGATTGAGGAAAATGTAAGATAATTCCTTAAGGCTAGGTATTTTGGTTTTTAACAAGGAAGGAGTAAGAGGCCCTACAAATCCGTAAGGAGGCCTAATTAGCACTTCCTTGTAGCCCTAAATTGTAAAGGAACCCCTAAATCAGATGATTCCAAAACTTTTTCAATGCTTTGGAAAGGTGACCATAGTCCTAAAAAGTCCTTGGAACCAATTAGTACTCACTATTAGAGTGTGGAGTAGGTTTGGAAGAAAAAAGACCCTTATTGAGCCAATGTAAGGGTAGTAGTCTGAAAGCAAAGTTTGTCATGGTGATAGCTGAACTTGTGTAACTTAGTGGGTTGGTTAGGTAGATCAGGGGGTCCTTGAATGTTTCAGGTATCCTAAAAATCAGCCATAGGTGTCAGAGCACACTTGAGTCCTTGGACAAGGATCAGAGCATAAACTAGCTAGTCTATCCTAGCCTCCCCATCAGATTGGTATCAGAGCCTCTTAAGGCTTGGGAAGTGAAGGGTGGATGTTTCAACCACTAGAAGAATCAAGTGGATCATCAAAAAAATAGAAAATGGTGACCAATGAAGAGCTTTCTAAGAAGGTAGAAGATCAAGAGGAAGCTAATAGATTCCTGCAAGAAAGGTTGTATCAGATGGAATAACTCTTGGATGATGTCCAAGCAAAAGAAGATAAGGTGAATGTGAAAATGGAGGAGTAGGATGCTAAGGGGAAAGAGAAGACTCTTGATGATGATGTACCCACACCTAATCCTCCAACACAAGATGAGCAGTTTCTCAAAGCTCTAAAGTCTATCATAGGCAAGGCACTTGAAGGTGTCCCATTACTGACTCATAGGATGGATACTGAGCTTTTGATGCAGTGGAATGAAGGCATGGAGAATCACTTTGAATGTGAAGAGATCTCAAAAGCATAGAAGGTCAAGGTGGCCAAATCTAGGTTGAGAGGACAAGCATTAACCTGGTGGAACTACTTGTAAGGTGAAAGGGAGAAAGAGGGAAAGAATCCAATCTCTAATTGGAAAGCTATGGTCAACAAAGTCAGGGAAGCATACTTACTAGCTGATTATGAAATAAAATAGCATAAGAAAAGGTTGACACTTAGACATAAGGAAATGTATGTAGCTACTTATACTGAAGAGTTCCACAAATTGAGCTTGAGATCCAGAGTCCAAGAAGATGAAAGCATTAAAGTGGCAAGGTACCTTAGTGGCTTGAAATGGAGGATAGCAGAAAAGATGAGTTTGTTCACTCCTACCACCATACTTGGATGTCAGCATATGGCACAAAAGCTTGAAGACAAATAGAGGAGAAAGCAAGAACCTAATTCCAAGAATAGAGGAAGAGGTAGAGACTCTAGAGGGGGTCAAAGAGGAGCTTCTAGTAGAGGTGGTGAATCCAGAAACCAAGGTCAGAGTAGACTCTTGGAAAAAAGTTTAGAAATTAGTACAAGAGGATCTTATGGTAGAGGAAGATGCTCTCAAGGAAGAAAAGGAAGAGGAACAGGAAGGAGCAGCTCCTACTTTTCCACTATGAAGTGCTATCAGTGTGGACAACTTGGACACCCTACCTATAGGTGTCCTGAGAAACCATCAGCTTCACAGAATGAGAAGAGGGTAGCCTATACCCAAGAGGATAGCAGTAGCTCATGCACTAATGAGGTCAGCAAATTGGAATTAGAAATGGGGGAGAATCTTATTTTCAAAAGAGTACTTATCAAGCAGCCTAATCAAGGTGAACCCAAGAAAAGAAGGGCTCTTTTTAGAGTCAAGTGCAAGATACAAGGAAAAGTATGCAAGGTTATAGTAGATTCAGGGTCTACTGATAACATTATAATAGAGGAAGTAGTAAAGAAGTTGAAACTCACAAAGATTCCACATGCAAACCCCTACAAGGTAACTTGGTTGAACTAGGAACAAAGTGTGCTAGTTAATGAGTAGACATGGGTAGAGTTTTCCATTGGAGGCTATAAAGACAGAATTCTTTGTGATGTCTTACCCATGGATGCATGCCTATTGGGAAGACCCTAGCAATTTGGTAGGAAGATGATCTATGATGGAGAGGAGAACTCCATTTCTTTTAAGAAAGATGCAAGGACTTTCAAAATTTAGTCCATAATAGAGAATGAAGAGGGAACTTCTAAGACACCTAGTGTGTTGCTTGTTGCCATATTTTTTCACACTTTGGGAAACCTAATTACTAGATGAGCTATACCCTAGTTTGCATTATTAGGTGATCTGGATTAAGATTTGAGTTCATTTCATTACAAATACATGAAAAGAAAGAAAGTATTACTGCATCTAAGATTACATGTCATATCCTGAATATGTTGTATAGAAAGGAAAGAGAATTGAAAAGAGAACACCCATATGAGCTCACACATGTCATGAGCATAGAAAATGTAGGAGTTGCATAAATGAGTACAAGTATACATATAATTAATGGAGCTAGATGCAGGGGTACTAGATATTGCCTAGTAGTGAGAGTTGATTCTTCTGTGTGCCTCAGGTGTTCCTGTCATCCTAAACCTATAGAGAAAAAATGAGTGGGTTAGATCCAATGGATCTAAGAAATGAAAGGTGCCACAACATCTATAAACATGCATATGTGTACTCAGTCATACACCCCCTAGCATGGGCTATGCTCAGGGCATGTGCATCAAGGAGCCTCTAGAAATAAAAGAAATGCCATTATTTTACTAATGTGATTGTTCCATGTGTAGATGATCAATAGTGTAACATTTAGTGGATAGTACAGTATCAGTGAGACACCCAAATACATATCATCAAAGCATGAGCCAGATAGGGCACTCTGTTGCATATAACATTCACATGATGGAAAAAATTAAATGGCAGAGGATTAGAGAGGGCACAGATGAAAGAATGATAGTCACAGGGAATTGATATGTACATCTAAGTTACATGATGCAAGCAATAAGATGAGGTTTTCAAAAAAAAAATATCAATATCAATATAATAGGGCATATACATAATGGTGGTCAATAAACAGTGGCCCAACATTTCTACAATGATGATGCTAGTGCACATATCTCACTAGTATGGAAGCATAAATATATGGTAACAAGTATAGGGTCATCACATATCATAGCCTTGTGTTCTCAGTTTTTTTTTAAAAATAGAGGAGATTCAACAAGATCTCAAACCACATATGTGATGCCACAAATAATAGTATGATGAACTGGTGTCAACATCAATGGAGGCTAATCAAATGGACACTACCAACATTCAACATCAAATATGCCCTCACTAAAAAATTATTATATGTTCTCAGACAATAATAAATAGTGGTATCAACATCAAATAACAGAGGCTCAAACTGGATATTGAAATACAGAATAATGAAAACAAGGAGTGTGCTATCGTCATGCCCTAGCTATGTGCTCTCAGGCTCTTCAAATGCAAATGTATAAATAGCAGCATACCACACAATTCAAACATAGAGGTTATAAAATGTCCCATACCCTCAATAAACAAATAATACTATTCTCAGGCTCTTCAAATACAGGGTCACAAGCGGCATTAATGCAGAGAACAAAGTGGTGCAACTGGAGCAAGGAATACCCCAACACCCTCAATGATACATAAGAAGGTGACAGAATGCAAAGGTCACAGTCTCGCCATTATAGTGAGTATGCCATCAGCACGGGCTAGCAACAATACAAACACAACAACAACATACATGCATTGGTGGATACATGGATGTCGTGCTCGGGTCACAGTGCCAATAATAGGTTAGGCAAATTGAGAAATCAGAAAACAAAGATGAAGTTCAAACAAGTGTCATGCCATAGCATCATGGTGAATCCAATCTATGGTTCCCTAGCTTGATTAGCTTTCGGGCTTCTACACTACAGAAAGACCATGTCAAAGTGATATATTCAAATCCAATGCCCTACCCGTGGGTCATTCCAAAACCTCATTGTAAATATTGACAAGTGGCATTTTATAAGCCATTATCAGATTTTCTTTATGATGCATGACTTAGTGGGTGATGGTCTTTTCTTTGACTAGCTATTTTTAGGGACCCCACTTTTCCCATTCCCCTAGATTCTCAGGAATTGGGCATTCAGATTTTAAAGTGGCATGATCATGGTCCTAGTGGAAGAATTTTCTATTCTTGGTGAAGTAGTGGACTTCAATGCAGATTCTATAGATTTTCTTTATATGCCTCTCACCTTTGGTGATTGAAGGCTAGTTCTTCTTTCTCTCATTCTCACGAGGTGAATATTGTAGCTCTTGGAGAAGCAATCTAATATTTTGACTCCTTTTATCCTAGTTAATAGAAAATTGTCCTTCTTTTCTACAGCTTGTGAGTTGATTTGATGGATTTGATGTCATGTATTGTGATTAAAATTTGATCCTTTAATTGATACTATGTTCATTTTGATGTTTGCAAGCACTCATTTTCCTTGAAGTTTCAAATCTGTGTGCATCTATATGTGTTTGAGTTGTGGAATCTATCTTTCCTTCTCATTTACAATCCACACCTGATTATTTTCTAAGGGGAAAAATTAGATTTGGAAGAGTTGTGGTGTTTATGTTAGATGTTGGATTACATTGTGAGTTTGTTTTTCAGTTTGTGGATCTATCTAGTTTGGTGAATCACCTAATTTTAATTTCAATTATTTCAATTTTATGCAATCTCTATCCCTTTCCCTTCAAAGTCAGTACAATTCAGGTGATACAAATGGGGAAGCTAGCCCTTAATACAGAGGTTTATTCTCAGTGAAGCGGTCCCACATCCTGAGAGTATTCCCATGTTTCACGGGATTGCTAGGTATTATACTTAGGCATCATGGGTGCAATCCCTAGTGACAATAGTTTTTGGCATGCCTGGTGGGACTTGTTTCCCATCATTCACTAGGATTTTGGTTTAATCCTCAGTGTAATTAGCCTTTTAGAGGTGGTTTGTTTCTAGCACCATGGTGACTCTATGTGAAATCTACTAGTTTTTAGCAGTTTAGTGCTGAAAAGTTTTAGAAAATATGTTTAACCAACTCATTTGATGAGCGAGCATGTCAATTCCTAATGTGTATTCTCCCTATCACCCCCCATATCATGAGAAAGCCACCCATATGTAGGTGTTCATGCCATATCAATCTGGCCAAGCAGTACCATATAATCAAAATGCCCCACCAATAACAAATTTCCAGCATACTTTTCCATACCCTCCATCCCAGCATCAAGCATCCATGCAACATTCCTATCAACCGCCCTATGAAGATCACCATTACAATCCTTAAAATTAGTCCTAGGCCACTTCAAATTCAAGCTCTAATGACTGGTTGGTATTTTTTTAGGAGAAAGAGGAGCTCTCAAGGTAGTATATGGAGATGGTGGCTCAAAAAGAGGAGCTCTCAAGGCAGCTACATAACTAGATAGCAGGTGCTGAACAGACCCTTGAAGAGAAGAACTAGCAAGGAAAGGCCTACGAAGAAAAGATTGAAGAATATCAAGAATTCATAAAGGCCATCTATCTTATAGCTACAAAAACTAAGGATCTCCGAAAAGAGTTGGAACAAAATGATGAGTTTCATGATCATGAGTACCAAACACTTACCAAGTAGATTGCAGAGAAAGATAAACTGATTGAGGATCTGTTGGCTCAAGTATTGAAGCAAGGAAATCAAGAAATTATTGCTGCCCCTATACAAGAAATCTCACAGATGCAAAAGGGGATACATCATGCCACTGAGGAGAACTTGGAAGCTTTGCAGACTAGATAGGAGACTCACAAGGTTCAAATTCCAAGTTTCTTGCCTGGTAATTCCACTAGCACTCCTGTTCAAATTCCAAGCTTTAGGGCTTCTCCTTTAGTCCAGAATCTTAGTCAAAAGGTTCCTAATCTCCTTACTTCTATAGAGCCTATTCATGATCATATCTCATATTTTCAGCCACTTCATCCTACCACTATAGATGAGACACCTGTAAGGTTTGACTTCCTATATGATTGTGAGCTTGTCCTACAATAGATTAAACCCTATGAGCCAATTCCTGAAGAGCCCCCTACACCTCATAGTATTTCAAGCCACCAGAAAGAAGATGATTCTTGTCTCTTAGGTGTACCTTTTCATAATGATAATGAGGAACAAGTAGATTTTCTACATGTTGACAAAGTAGAGCAGCCAGATAGGGATCAGGAAGCAAATGAAGGTGAGAGTCTAGCTGACTTGTTTGAAGAGATGCCTTCTTATATTGAACCAGATGAGATAGTTCAGGACCCACTAATTGAGTTCACTGATTGTGATAAGGAAGATGATACAATTGCAATTAACATAGAACAACAAGATAATTTTGATTTGATAATTGATGTTTTTTACTCAACTCTTGTTGATATTCAATGTCTTCCTGAGAAGGATAATGGATCGCATATTCTAGAGGAAGAGATAAAACAAGAACCATTAGTTGAGCCACCTGATGATGATAAGAAAGAAGATGTAGTTGTTGCTAGCCTTGGCCAACAAGAAGGTTTTGGTTCTATGATAAATGCTTTCTGGTCAACTTTTGTTGGTGTTCCTCAACTCCCTGAAATAAATGACATGTATGTTCCTAAAGGAGTCTTTTCTTTTCAAGAAGTTAATGCTATTCTAGTGATTGAGTTTGGGCATGTTTGCAATAAAGTGGATAATGAATCTCAGGATTTATGTTTCTTAGATTATGAGATGGGAGTAGTTATTAAGGACCTAATGCAGTTTGATAACTTGGATAAGCTATTGGATGTTCTAGTTGATGAGGAGGATGATCCTTGAACTATAGAAGAAGAAATGTTGGAGAAGACTATCATGGAGGGTGTTGGTGTTCAAAAATGCTTATGCCACTTAGGGCTGCCAATATGCCTTGAGACTGATGTTAGGAGTGGTTAGCTCCAAGTGTGAAAGCTCTGCAAGACAACTAGACCAACTATAGGGACAAGACTTCCCTCTTCACTTCTGGCTCTACAAAACCATGGCGGGTGCACCTAATCCAGTAACTTATGGCATTTTAGGACTTTGGACTGGATTAAACAAAGTAGATGATAGCAAGAGACTACTAAATGTTAACCAGACATTCATTGAATCTCAATTTCTATTGGGTATAAAATGGCCTTGTGACCCGAAGACTATGAGGGATTGCAGGATTGGAGATATTAAATATAATTGGGTTTCTTGCAGGATGCAGACAACCATGCAACACTTTGCATCAGCATAGGGATACTAGCTTAAGATCAGTGCCTTATCCATTGGGCATCATACCTGAAGTGAACATGGAACACAAGGACAACTACTAGATTCATCTAAGAATCCAAGCCATAAACATAGTTAAACATCTCTTACACTACTTACAAGTATCCTTACTGATTGAACCAAATGAATCTATGCTTCACTCAAAGACTTTTAACCTGATTCTAAATCAAGGCTAAAAGATGAAACATATACATAAGCAACCAAATGCAATGAGCCAGAAAACTCAAAATTCATTAAGAACAACTAAAAGAGAGATCCAAGAATGAGAAACTGTATTAAGTATGTGGATTCAAATCCTTGTATTACAAGTTGATTCAGAAAACACCATAGACAATATGTAAAAGGTACATGAGGTTTTTTCCCTAATGTTGATACAACCAGGATGAAAATGTTTACATGAAGAAACTGCTCATGGAACCAAAAATTGGAACCACTAGAACTGACAAAATTTAGAACCCTTACTCTATCAAAAACTAACAACTTATACCACTAGCCACCTTGGGAATCTCAAAGAGATTGCATGAAGCTTAGGGTGACTAGGGTTAGGGTTACAATAGCTAAACCAACCAAAAACAACCAAAAATTTAAAAACTCTTGGAGGGAAAACCAAGCACATGTCTATCAGACCAAGGATGATCTTCGCACTTGAGAAGAATCTTTGGGAAGGATAGGAAGATCATAAATTTACCACGCAAGTCAAACTAAACAAACCTGCAAAAAGCCTCAAGAAACAAAATTTGTCCATCACCACATGGTACCAGTCCCATAGGAAACCACCCAACTCATTGGACCATTCTACAACAATCGATGCCACCAACCAGATCAAGAAATGACCAGAAAACCATAAATTTAGGTACCTTTGGTCACTGCAGATCCTTAGGAAAATCAAATTTGAAATCAAACGGTCACCATGCATTTTGCTATCTTTATGTTCCTTAACTATTTTCCCTTAGTCATGCAATTGTGTGGTCATCAACTTAACTGCCACAGGAAAATGACTTTCATCTTATGCTTGGTCACATGATCGCAAGGCACCCTACTCACCCTTATGATCATGCAACTGCAATCACTTAGCCGTGCAACTACAATCACAAACCCACTTAGAAGTTTGAATTTGAAATGCAACGGTCATCCTCAGGGTGCCAGTAATCCATCAATGGTCAACATTTGAACTGAGATTAACTTTATATCACCACCATTCGATTCATTTACTTTTCTTAGGCTGACGCGCTTTATATTTCTTTAAACAAAATTGATGGTCATCATTACACCGTGATGCTAAAAGTCAAGCATCTCACCTTGGCGGTATAGCGACAACCACATGATCTTCACAAACTTGCAGACGCTCCACATCCTTTGAAAACTGTAGCTCCATTGACAACATCTAGCTTGTCACCCTGCCAACCAATCAGAACTAAGAAGATCACCGAGCAAGCAGCCCCAATTTATCTGGCAAACTAGCGACCGAAGAAATTTCACCAGTTCACAAAATACTTTCCACCATCACTAAAAAACTTAGCGATCACACAACCACTCTTCGCTGAATCACCAAATAAACTAGGGCATCACCAAAACATTACGCGAACTAGCAAACAAGAAGAAAATTTGTCAGGCCACCATACACTTATCGGGACTGCCAAACTACTCAGACCCAACAAATGGGCCTACTTAAGATGAAATCTATGGCTGTCACAAAATCTCAAGGGATAAACATTGCACAACTTTTCCATGCGAACTTACGCTGACCATTGATCCTGTTCAAACTTTAACCGTGCTGGAAGCATGAAGAACCGGGTTCCACCGATGAACTACCACCTCACCACCATAGACATGTGTCAACTAGTCACATGATCACATAGCCAAAAATTGGGCTATGCGATCATGCGCTAGCCAACTGAAGGCCGCCACATGACTGCTAGCAGGACCACACCCTTTCCACCAACTGACCCCATGGGCAAGAAGTAACCAGTCGCATGGTCGCATATTAGAAAAATTTGACATGTGATCATGTGACAACCAATCATTTTGAAACCTTTGAAGACCCAGGCCCACCATCCATCACACTTGCGCAATTAGGGAATGCCAGCAAACAAGAAACTGTGACGTCAAAAACACACAAGGTTTTTGATGGAAAAGATAAAAAACACATAAGGTTTTTGACGCCAAAAGATAAGCACAAAAAAGATAGAAGGCACAAGGTTGAAAATAGTGAGGGTTTTCACACAGACTGAAAACATCATGGATTTTCAAAAACACTATGGGTTTTCAACACTGTGGCAGATTCTAAAATTTGTTTCTTGCAGATGTTAGAACTTGAATAAATTTCTGGATTTTGCGATTCAGCAAGTGTGTTTTGGACTGGAGCAAGGTGACACCATAAAGAGCACAGGGCTAAGGGTGCACATCATAAAACCTCATAGATTTTCATTGCAAGATAAAAGTGTGATTGCAGGCATGGCAAGACAACTTAACTAGATTTGCAGGGGAAAGGCCATTTTCATTAGATTTTTGCATTAACTAGAAAATGGACTAACAAAGGGGCCTAGTTTTGTACTCTCAAGGTGGTGTCCTATTAGATACCTAGCATAGACAGGGGCAAGTAAGGCATCTATACTTAATGATTTGATAGAGGGTGATGTCAAGAGTTCACTCATTAGTGAGCAGGAGCTTGTTCAACCTTATGAGTTTCCCTGGGAAGGTAGTGCTTATGATCTATTTGAGGTGAGTTTCCTGGACTATAAGTTTCAAGAGTTGATATGCCAGGTAGTTCAGTACATTTTTTGTATTTCATGCTCTTCTTATTAGCATTAAGTGTGATAAGTATAACATTTTGAGAAGAATGGGAAGTTATTTTAACAATGCAATTAATGGATTTGTTTGACTAGTTTGCTGACTAGTTAGAGTATGGTAAAGTAGAAGTTTTGTTTCCTCTTCCCCCTAAGTGCCTTAGCATAGTTTTTTTCACTTGTTTTAGTCATGTTTTAGTTAGTAACAAGCCTGGGTAGTTGCTAGGCAGCTGGTCCCAATGTTGGAAGGAAGGAATTTTTTTTGGTTGGGAACCAAGTTCAGTTCTGTGGCTTATGACTCTATTGCCCAATGGATCTATCAGGTAGATGGTCTGATTGCTTAGTAGGCAAGCACTCCCTACAGGTCACCAGAATGTTGCCATATTTTTTCACATTTTGGGAAACCCAATTAATAGATGAGCTATACCCTAGTTTGCATTATTAGATGATCTGGATTAAGATTTGTGTTCATTTCATTGCAAATACATGAAAAGAAAGAAAGTATTACTGCATCTAAGATTACATGTCATATCTTGAATATGTTGTATAGAAAGGAAAGAGAACTGAAAAGAGAACACCCATATGAGCTCACACATGCCATGAGCATAGCAAATGCAAGAGTTGCATAAATGAGTGCAAGTATACATTGTAGACACCTAAAAATCCTTTAGAAAATAAAGTATTTTTATTTTCTAAAAATCTCTGATGACATCATCATTTATTAATTAATTAATTATTTAATTAATTTATTTATTTTTATGTCATTAAATCCCTTTATCTTAATTAAAAACATTTAATTAAGGAATCCCTCCCAAAAATGTTTAAATCTTATTTAAACATTATCTCCTTATTTATTAATTATTTTAAATAATAAATTGACCAAAAATCCCAAAATAAATAATTTATTTATTTTTTGCCCAAAACTTGGCCAATTTCCTTAAGACCACTAACCTCTTCCAAAATCTTCTAATTCCTTCTTAATCTTGATTAAAAGGCTAATCCCATCTTTTCTAACCCTAATCCCAAGGCTAAATATTTAATTAAGATTAAATATTTAAATTTTCATATTTATTAAATATATTTTAATAAATATTCCCAAAACCAAAAGCCTTTGGAATGAATAAACATTTATTCATTCTCCCTAAACCAAGGAAAACTCTAGACTCTTCTAGAAACTTCTCAACCCAACCTCTTCACCCATCCTAATCCTAAAATCCCCTAATCCTAATCCTAATCTTCCTCCTAACCTTGTCACATTCCCTAAACAAGGTTAGCCAACTCCTAAGCTTGACCCAAAGTCAACAAACTTCTAGAGGCTTCTCTTACATGCATTAAGTGCATTTAAGGCCTCCTTATCCCTCTTACATGCATTTATCATGCATTTAAGAAGCCCCTCACCCTTTTCTTACACCCTTTGACCTTAGGCACATTTCCCAAATTGTGCACATTCCTCCCATCTTTCAAACCAATCCCCTTATGACACTTGTCACAAGGAGATAACCCTTCCCCTAATGAGCCTCAAACTCATTAAAGCTTTTGAGATAAATAAATCTTTATTTATCTCCTAAATTCCATATTTATCCTTAGAAAGCCTAGACTCTTCTAGAAAGTCTTCATCTTCATCCAAAGCCTAGACTCTTCTAGAAAGTCTTCATCCTTATCCCCTTGACTCAACCCCTAACCTTACCTCAAACTCTAACCTATCCTCCTAACCCAAGCCCTTAGGAAATCCTATAAATACTCCTCCTTCCAAGAGCAAATTATTAGCTTAGTTTTTATCATTTATGCATTGTTATCATGAGCATTTTTAGCTAGATCATCTTAGCATACATCTTAATTGTTAGATTTCTTCATGTTTTTCATGCTTTCTAACACATCTTATAATAGCTTAATGGATTAATCTTAGTTCATATTTCAAGCTTTTCTCATCATTTATGCATCACCATAAATCCCTCTCCATGCATTTGAGAGCACACCCACATCCATCTAATTGAAGCAAATCAAACATTTGCTCTATAGCACTTGTTTTTAGCAACAATTTTGAGGTGGCTTTGGTTTTGTTTTCATGTCTTATGCTATTTTTAGTTCATGAACATGTTAGATTAGTCTAATGTTTGAATGTTTTAGCCTTTCAAGACAGGTAACAGGTTCAAAATCATAGTCTACATTCTGGCACGCCCGGTGGGGCCCACTTCACGGGTTCTTTGCAAACGTTCTGATTTTTCAAGCTTATAGGTGGACGAAGCACTTTGAATTCTTCTTCCTCTTCTT
Organism: Chamaecyparis obtusa; assembly: GCA_027943335.1. Lineage (NCBI taxonomy): Eukaryota > Viridiplantae > Streptophyta > Pinopsida > Cupressales > Cupressaceae > Chamaecyparis > Chamaecyparis obtusa. The sequence goes on from BSBK01010680.1 coordinate 158,735, forward strand.
GTCTATATTCTTCTTCTATTCTATCTACTTCTTCTTCTTCTTCTTGCAGGATCATGGCAATTTTTTCTAAAAAAAAAACAAAACAAAAAAAATGTTTAAGGAAGAAAAATCATACACACCTTGTTTAGTGCTTAAAATGAATCCCCAAATCATTATTGAATGCATTAAGGACTAAAATTTTCAAAATTTGTTCTAATAAACAAGAAAAATTAATCAAAGCATTTGCATCCTTGCAACATCAAGGTTTTAGATGCATTCATGCAAAAATTAGGAACACTTGAAAGCTTTGGGTACTTAAAAAGAATCTCAAATTTGCATCTTAAAATCTAAAATGGGTTCCAAAAATCAGTCCTAGAAATTCTTACATCTTTTTGTGGCAAAGTCTTGAATGTTTTACCAATTCATGCATCAAACTAAATCTAGGAACTTTGCCTTGGGGTCTAAAAAAAAAAACTCAAAACAAAATCTTGAATGAAACTAAAGGAATGAACTTAGGTCCTAAAGTGTCATTTTCATTTTGAAAATCAAACACAATCTTGAATGATCTAAATTGGAAAGAAAAGCATCCCTATTCCTTCCTTGTTGTAGTTCAGTTCAAACAAACTCAATCTTGAATGATCTAAGGTTAAAACAAAGCACTTTCAAAGTTCTAAATCAACACGCTCACTCAATCTTGAATGCTCAAAGGAAAGAACTTGCAATCGCTCAAATCGTTTATCTTTTGGAGAAAGAACAAATCAAACCTTAAGCACTTGTGTCTTCAATTTCAAAGGTTTTTTTTCAAACATCACTTAATCAATTTGAAAAAAAAAAAGAACAACTTGCTTGATGTGCATCTAGGAGCTTTACATTTTTTGTATAATCCTTGTTAAAGTAAGCAACGTAGAACATTTGAACTCAGACAAGTTCACTTAATCTATTTTTGGCGAGGCCTGTCCAGGGAGAAAAGTGCTTCCTCCTCGGAGAACGACCTCAAACCGGTATCCCCCCCGGCCGGTATATAAATAAAGTGAAGGCAAAAAGTACTCACTTATATCTCCTAATCCACGGGCGTTTTGTGCCAAATGTAAATGTTTGGGGAAAGGTAAATATTCCTCCCCCAGCATTGTTGGCTAGGATCTTAAGTGAGTCACAGGCAGTCAGCATAACCGGGTATGGAGACTCCACGGAACTATTAAAAACCTGATAAAATAGAGGCTACCCTATCTACATCCGAAAGTATCAAAATCCTTGTGCAAGGACCGATTCCAAGGGGTTTACTGGATCACCTCAAGATTACTCACCATTTGTATTCCCTTTTAGGGGGTACCAAGCTGTGGGCAAGTGATTTTTATACTCACCTTTCTTAGGAAGATCTGTTTGAAGTGCTTGACAGTCAATACTCTGTGAAAACACTTGTTGGAACATACACTTTCAAAAGCTTTATCAGAATCAATCATCCTGCTTGTATCCCGCAAGGTTGCTTTTTCCCTTGCGGAGATTTCTTTTTCAAAAATATTTGTTGAAATCTATCCTTTGCAATTGGAAAACATCAAACTGATCTACAACTTGGTTCAAAGATACTCAAAATAGCCATGTTAGTCCAAATCCTCCCAAAATCTAGAAAATGTCCAAAGCTTTCAGAATCTCAAAACATGGTCTTCCAGTCATATTCAATCCAGTCTTGTCATCCTTTCCTCCTATCTTAGGTTAGTAGAGTCATCTTGGTCATCCCCCATCCCCTTGTTTATCTTCCTCTAGAGTCAGTCTTCTTCCAATCTTAAGCCAAATCCAATCCTAGTATGATCCTGTCAGTCATCCCAATCTGAGTCTTAGTCTTCCAATCCATCTTCATCCTTCATTCCTATCTGACTCATCCACAAGTCAGCATGTCTCAAAACTATTATGATGAGTTTGGTTATTATGTCTCTCCCCTCAATCCATCCTATCCCAAAGATGATGAAAGCCTTGTAGATCACGATGCATATTTTGAAAATCTTAGCAAGTTTTCTCCAAACATCCCCCAGCATCCAATCATTCCTCCAAAATATCCTATCATGCCTTCACGCTTATCCACTACCACTCCCTTTCATGTCCTTGGCAAGGCAAATCCATTATCTTATCCATCCACACCTTATCCCTATCTTAAACCTACACATCCTCCGTATGCATCCTTCATACCTCCATCTCCTGCTATGGTCATATCCCAATCTCCACCATTCCCTTGAAACACTTCACGCTACTTCCCTTATCTAAAACCTCCATCCACTCATCCTCCAAATCACCCCCAAATCCAAAATCCTAGTCTTCCCATCCTTTATCCGAACCCTCCATCTACTTATCCTCCAAATCATTCTCAAAACCAAAAACCAAGTCTTCCAATCCTTTCTCCCAACCCACCATCCTCCAACTCCTCGTCTACACTGTCATCCCCTCAAGAAAGTTTACAATCTTCCACCCCATCTTCATATGAGGAATATCCTAGTTCTCCATCTCCTCCATATTCCAATCCTTCTTCACCATGAAAGTCTCCAAGGAGTTTCACAAGGAAGCCAAAAACAAATCCCACTCCTAAAGTTGAAGAGCCAAGCCATCTTAAATCTTTACGTGAAACCATAATTGATGAGGCCCATCCATCGCTCCCATCTGTTATCTATCTTCCATACATCCCACTCATTGATCCTCTTCCATCTCCTAGCATCATTGAGTCCCTTCCATCTAAAGTCTCCATCCAATCCCCACCAGCTTCAACTCCTCCTAGCATTATCCAAAGCACATCCAGTGAGCCCCATGAGTTCACCCTTCTTCCTACCATCACAGTTATAGAACCTTCCATCCTTTCATCCATACCATCTGAAGAGTTCTTCCTTCTTCCAGACATCATAGCTATAGAATCTCCCATCCTTCCATCCACCCCCTCTGACGAGTCCATCCATACATCCCCCAACACTCCATCCACAAATCCTATCATGTCAAGATCTTTCCCAAAAGCATGTTGAAATACTCGCAGAAGAAAATCAAGATCCAATCCCTTCACTTCCCCCATCACATGTTCTATTACTTCCATCACCCCCAATCCAAAATCCTACAATCCAAATTCCTCCAATCCAAGATCCTATCATCCCAGTTTCTCCATCTAAAGATCCATTACCATCTCCCAATCCTAGTCAAAATCCCACCGTCCTATCCTCTCCTCTTGAGGATCTTCCAATCCAAACTATCCCACAACCATCACTCTATCCTCTTGGATCACTTACATTTGTCAAAGGCAGTCCACTTGAAGTAGAAGAAATTAGTTTCATATCTTCCATCAGGGAACCAGAAACTGGATGTTTATCATATTCCCCAAGTCAGAAATATCCTTGTTTGGATAAAATGCTCAAGAAATGGAATTATCAAGGCAAAGGCCTAGGCATCCATGAACAAGGAAATCTAGAGCCTATCCAAGACAAGAAACATCCAAAGTTATGTGGCATTGGTCACACATCAGAAGAAGGCACTTCCTCCAAAAATGTTGGTACAACTAAAGCTAAATGCAAGCATCCTTCCAAACCCACCATCACATATCCCAAAGCATACAATGCCATTCCTCCTCCTCCATCGTTACAACCAAAGACAACCTATCACATTCCTCCTTCATCCTCCAAATTCATTTTGGGTCCCTATGTCCTAAAATCTTCCAGCACATATCCTCTACATACCCAATCCATTTTGGGACCCTACATCCCAAAATATCATCCCCCATCTTATCCTACTCAATCTTTCATCCAAAATCCAAGCATCCCTAGTCGGGATCAATAAAGGCACCTTCCCACATATCCTATCTACCAATCTCCTTCCAGCTCTCCATCCATATTTCCTCCATCCCGCACATCTCCTCATATTCACTCCAATGCTCCCCGCAATTTGGATGCCATATCCAATATGAATAAAGGGAAATATCCACACAAATTCAAAGATTGCCATGTCTACTCTAAACAACATGGTCAACCAAAGAAAAATCCAATCAAGCAATCCAAAGCATCCCAATGGCTACAAAGGCCCAGTAATAAAAAAGAAAAATCTGATGCATACCAATGGCCACAAAGGCCCTCCAAAGCTAAAGCAAAAATGATGTGGATCCCAAAGAAAAAAGATGTAATGTATCTAAAAGAAACATCTACAATGGCATCCAAAGTTGCTAATCCCTTAGCTATTCAGTCTTCTCCTCCATCTCCTAAATCTATTTTGGGTCCCAAAGATTCAAAATCTCTTAGTGTAAATCCTCCATCACATTCACCTCTATCTTCCACATCCTATCCGCTTCATCCACCTTCCTCACAACATGTGCCAATGTTGATCCTGACAACATCTCCCTATCATGATCACTTTCCATCTTTTCATCCAAACACTTTATACCACCATATTTCCCATCTCCCCATCTCATCCATGCCTTTGCATAATTCCTCCATCCTAAAAAAGTTGTACCAACATCCAAGCACATCAGAAAGATCAGTGAATAAAATATGTGACAAATCAGAGAAATCAGCAGGTCAGCAAAATTATAAAACGTCAACAACAAGTCAGAAGATTAGTGAAGAAAGATAGCAACACATCAAAAATATCAGAAGGTCAGCATCTAATCAGTGAAAAATCAGAAAATTCATAAAAATTAAAAAGAAAAGAAAAGAAAAGAAAAAGAGAAAAACATTCGTTCAATGGTGAAAACTTGGCAATTCAAGCGCCTTGGACAAGTACCATGGTGAAAACCTGGCAAACAGGCATCATGTGTAGGCTCCCCCCAATTCCTTTCTACAGTTGGGGGCCATTCCCTTCTATCACCATCTTATCCAACATCTCCTCCATCCCATTTGTCTCTCACCTCCTTCATCCTCCTTTGGATCTTGATGAAAAAAACAAAGACTACCATGTATACATGCTTTTGGGCACCTTCTTGGCATCCATCACACCTTTCGGCTACATATCCTCTATCCAATCCATTCATCCTAGCTTAAATATACCTTCATTATCCTCTTGTTAGCATATCTTCCATCCAAGCATACCCCATGTCTCTGAAATACATGAACTATCCTAAGCAGGGGGCATCTTATTCCTTGGTAACATATTCCTTGGAGACTATCTTTTATCCAAAATCTTCCATCTCCCAAATCCTTAAGCAAATCCACCATCCAATCCTTGAGAATTCCTCTATCCAGATTCCTCAGCAATTCCTCCAGCATCCATCATTCAATCCTCAAGCAAATCTGCCATCCAATCTCCCCAAGCATTCCTGTATCCAATCCTCAAGCAAATCTGTCATCCAAGTCTCCTAAGCAGTTCCTCCATCCAAATCCAAATCTTCCTCCATCCAAATCTCCTAGCAGTTCCATCATCCTCATCCTAAGCATTTCTTCCATCTTTCCATCACCCAGTATCTTCCCTTGTCATTGGTATCTAGCTATAGGCTACCTTTCATGCAATCCAATGCCATTCATCCATATCCAACCATTCATAGCAGTCTTCTAGCAATCTTCCAATCCTCTCCACATCCTCTAGCTATCCAACATCCAAGATCAAGCCAATCCATCCAATCCAAATCCTTAGTCTTGTAGCAAGCCTTGATCTCAATCCAATCATCATCGTTGGGATATGTCCTTCCCAAATCTATGTCATTTCAGGACACATCTTCTGTCAGTCTGTCTTGGCTTTCCAGCCCAACTGGGGCATCGTCTTGCATATCTTTGGAGTTTTCAGCTTCATCCCCAAGTTCTTTGTGCATCCTAAATCTTGAGCTTCTGTACATATCCATTGTAAATATCTTTGCATCTTGTTGTACATATCCTCGTCAGTCTTGTAGTAACATTTGATCAGAACATCTTGTCCTACCCAGCCTCGCACTTCAGCAACATCAATTTTTGACTATCCTTGATCATCGTGACTATCTTTGAACTACATCATTTCCCAATCAGCAACACAACATTCTCCCCATCAGCATCAGGTCCGCACAGATGTATGCTTTTGTTTTGTCTGACCTAAGCCTAATCACGGGTCCCCTCAGTTGTATCCTCCCTGTCTGACTTAATCTTCCACCAAGCACACCAGGTCCGTGTCGATGTATCCTTCCACACGTTCAGACCAATCTTCCCACCATCAATCAAATCAAATCTCTCTCCTTGGCAAAGGTTGTCTTTTGGAGTTATCATTTTGGCCTTGGATTTTGTCCTTTGGGTCTTGTTAATCTTTTACAGCTTCTCGTTGTTCTCTACTCAAAGTTACCACGATCCTTTATATCATGGTGCACTGCGAATGAGGATAATCTGGGGCAAGGTCTTTTGATCTTTTGCTTCTACTTGTGAGTCAGTCATGTGTTTGTGGTTTCTTCAGCATCGTTTCCACCATGCCTCCTTCAGGTTTCATGTGTGATGCTGGGGCAACCCTGCGTGTCTTTTTAGCGTCAGTCCTATGCAACACTGGTGACAAGGCCTCATGATCCCAGTATCCTTGGCAGGTCTCTAGCATTGCTATATCAAACTAGGTTGTGCTCTCTAAAAGATCTAAAGCATGGAGCTTCCCCAAATCCCCTGCATCTTGCATCATATAGATTAATCTTGCATCTTTCATTTTCCATTTCATCTCATCTTGCATTCACCCATCTTTGCTCTTGGAAGCTTGGTTATTTATCTCCCCTTCTTCCTAGGCCCTTCCTTCTTTGTTTCCTTTTGAGAAAATTCCACAACGTTTACTCCTCGCGTTATTTTCTCGAGGGGGCACAATCCCTTATTCCTCTAAATTCTAGCCTTGGGCATCTTATTTTCTTGTCTTTGACGCCATGCCAGTTGTGGCATCGCATCAAAGAGGGGCAAAATGTAGACACCTAAAAATCCTTTAGAAAATAAAGTATTTTTATTTTCTGAAAATCCCTGATGACATCATCATTTATTAATTAATTATTTATTTAATTAATTAATTTATTTTTATGTCATTAAATCCCTTTATCTTAATTAAAAACATTTAATTAAGGAATCCCTCCCAAAAATGTTTAAATCTTATTTAAACATTATCTCCTTATTTATTAATTATTTTAATTAATAAATTGACCAAAAATCCCAAAATAAATAATTTATTTATTTTTTGCCCAAAACTTGGCCAATTTCCTTAAGACCACTAACCTCTTCCAAAATCTTCTAATTCCTTCTTAATCTCGATTAAAAGGCTAATCCCATCTTTTCTAACCCTAATCCCAAGGCTAAATATTTAATTAAGATTAAATATTTAAATTTTCATATTTATTAAATATATTTTAATAAATATTCCCAAAACCAAAAGCCTTTGGAATGAATAAACATTTATTCATTCTCCCTAAACCAAGGAAAACTCTAGACTCTTCTAGAAACTTCTCAACCCAACCTCTTCACCCATCCTAGTCCTAAAATCCCCTAATCCTAATCCTAATCTTCCTCCTAACCTTGTCACATTCCCTAAACAAGGTTAGCCAACTCCTAAGCTTGACCCAAAGTCAACAAACTTCTAGAGGCTTCTCTTACATGCATTAAGTGCATTTAAGGCCTCCTTATCCCTCTTACATGCATTTATCATGCATTTAAGAAGCCCCTCACCCCTTTCTTACACCCTTTGACCTTAGGCACATTTCCCAAATTGTGCACATTCCTCCCATCTTTCAAACTAATCCCCTTATGACACTTGTCACAAGGAGATAACCCTTCCCCTAATGAGCCTCAAACTCATTAAAGCTTTTGAGATAAATAAATCTTTATTTATCTCCTAAATTCCATATTTATCCTTAGAAAGCCTAGACTCTTCTAGAAAGTCTTCATCCTCATCCAAAGCCTAGACTCTTCTAGAAAGTCTTCATCCTTATCCCCTTGACTCAACCCCTAACCTTACCTCAAACTCTAACCTATCCTCCTAACCCAAGCCCTTAGGAAATCCTATAAATACTCCTCCTTCCAAGAGCAAATTATTAGCTTAGTTTTTATCATTTATGCATTGTTATCATGAGCATTTTTAGCTAGATCATCTTAGCATACATCTTAATTGTTAGATTTATTCATGTTTTTCATGCTTTCTAACACATCTTAGAATAGCTTAATGGATTAATCTTAGTTCATATTTCAAGCTTTTCTCATCATTTATGCATCACCATAAATCCCTCTCCATGCATTTGAGAGCACACCCACATCCCTCTAATTGAAGCAAATCAAACATTTTCTCTATAGCACTTATTTTTAGCAACAATTTTGAGGTGGCTTTGGTTTTGTTTTCATGTCTTATGCTGTTTTTAGTTCATGAACATGTTAGATTAGTCTAATGTTTGAATGTTTCATCCTTTCAAGACAGGTAACAGGTTCAAAATCATAGTCCATATACATATAATTAATGGAGCTAGATGCAGGGGTACTAGATATTGCCTGGTAGTGAGAGTTGATTCTTCTGTGTGCTCGGGGTGCTCCTATGATCCTGAACCTATAGAGAAAAAATGAGTGGGTTAGATCCAATGGATCTAAGAAATGAATGGTGCCACAACATCTATAAACATGCATACATGTACTCAGTCATACACCCCCTAGCATGGGCTGTGCTTAGGGAATGTACATTAAGGAGCCTCTAGAAATAAAAGAAATGCCATTATTTTATTAAGGTGTTTGTTCCATGTGTATATGATCAATAGTGTAACATTTAGTGGATAGTACAGTATTAGTGAGATGCCCAAATACATATCACGAAAGCATGAGCTAGACAGGGCACTCTATTGCATATAACATTCACATGATGGCACGGATTAAATGGCAGAGGATCAGAGAGGGCACAGATGAAAGAATGATAGTCACAGGGAATTGATATGTACATCTAAGTTACATGATGCAAGCAATAAGATGAGGTTTTCAAAAAAAAAATATCAATATCAAAATAATAGGGCATATACATAATGGTGGTCAATAAACAGTGGCCCAACATTTCTACAATGATGATGCTAGTGCACATATCTCACTAGTATGGAAGCATAAATATATGGTAATAAGTATAGGGTCATCACATATCATAGCCTTGTGTTCTTGGTTTTTTTTTAAAAATAGAGGAGATTTAGCAAGATCTCGGGCCACATATGTGATGCCACAAATAACAGTATGATGAACTGGTGTCAACATCAATGGAGGCTAATCAAATGGACACTACCAACATTCAACATCAAATATGCCCTCACTGCAACATTGTTATATGTTCTCAGACAATAATATACAATGGTATCAACATCAATTAACAGAGGCTCAAACTGGATATTGAAATACAGAACAATGAAAACAAGGAGTGTGCTATCATGATGCCCTAGCTATGTGCTCTCAGGCTCTTCAAATGCAAATGTATAAATAGTGGAATACCACACAATTCAAACATAGAGGTTATAAGATGTCTCATGCCCTTGATAAACAAATAATACTATTCTCGAGCTCTTCGAATACAAGGTCACATGTGGCATCAATGTAGAGAACAAAGTGGTACAACCCGAGTAAGCAATACCCCAACACCCTCGATGATAGATAAGGAGGAGATAGAATGCAAAGGTCACAGTCTCGCCATTATAGTGAGTATGCCATCAGCATGGGCTAGCAACAATACAAACACAACAGCAACATACATGCAATGGTGGATACATGGATGTCATGCTTGGGTCACAGTGCCAATAATAGGGTAGGCAAATTGAGAAATTGAAAAAAAAAGATGAAGTTCAAACCAGTGTCATGCCATAGCATCATGGTGACTCCAATCGATGATGCCCTAGCTTGATTAGCTTTCAGGCTTCTACACTACAGAAAGACCATGTCAAAGTGATATATTCAAATCCAATGCCCTACCCATGGGTCATCAGGCTTTCCATAACATATCAATACATGAGTAAACATGCCCATTCATATGAGATATGAAATAAACAATGTTAACTACATAATAAACATACAATTGTTGGTGTATCCAGTCAAAGGAGGGTACAGTGCTACCATATACAGCAAGCTTCAATAAAGACACCATGAAGTTACAACAGAGAAGGTTAACATGTTTATTGATCCCCTATCTTGAAGGAATGAGCTTCAAATTCATAGGGTCTGAGGTGAACACAAAATAGCAGAGATACTATGCAATATGGCGTGCCCTAGCTTTACATCATTGGGCCAGATGTAATGGAAATCCAAATCCAATAGGATGTCAAGCATTGAACAAAGTAGACAAAGAAATAGCAATATATTTTGTAGAGACATGATACCTTCAGTGCCATTTTTCATACAAAGGTATGCATCCAAATAGTGCCCTAACACAAATTGTAGAGAATAGTGCTATCAAAATGCAGTGAATGAGCAATGATATGAACAAAACTAGAATACCTACCTCATAATGCTAAAATCAAGATGTTGTTTCTAATTCAGTGATCAAGGTTTCCATTTGAGACTGCAGAGGTTTTAGAATGTGCTAGATGCCGAGTGAAGACTATGATTGACAGACGATCCATATTTTTGAATAAGGGTTTCAATATAGTGCTTGATTTTCTCCCCTTTCTTTTAGGGTTGAGTGATTGAGTGCCATGTTATATTCAACTTTGGGTTGTGTATTGTAATTGTTTATGAATATTTTCCCCATTTTTGGGGTTGAGAATATTTAATTTTTGCTTGTAACCTATAGTTGTGTCTAGGATTGCATCTAAGGTGGGTCCTAGGTTTGAACATATTTATGTGTTAGGTGGATATGTAAGTATTGTAAACATTTCAAATATGTTTTCCCCTTTTTTATTTAGGGTTGAAAACTATTTTTTAATGTATTTAAATCCACTTTATTTGACATAGTGAAGGGGAATGTTTTAATTGTAAAACTCATTGCAAAACCTCATTGTAAATATTGACAAGTGGCATTTTATAAGCCATTGTCAAATTTTCTTTATCATGCATGACTTAGTGGGTGATGGTCTTTTCTTTGACTAGCTATTTTTAGGGACCCCACTTTTCCTGTCTCCCTAGATTCTCAAGAATTGGGCATCCAGATTTCAGAGTGGCATGATCATGGTCCTAATGGAAGAATTTTCTATTCTTGGTGAAGTAGTGGACTTCAATGCAGATTCTACAAATTTTCTTTATATGCCTCTCACCTTTGGTGATTGAAGGATAGTTCTTCTTTCCCTCATTCTCACAAGGTGTCCAAAGGTACTTTGAAAATGGACCCAAGCAAGGTGGAGGCAATCTTGAATTGGCCTACACCAAAAATAGGGAGAGAAGTTCGTCAGGAACTTTAGTGGGATTTGTGCACCAGTATTGGATACTATCAAAGGAGGGCTGAAAACTAAGTTCAAATGGACTGAGGTAGCTGCGAAAGCATTCCAAACATTGAAGCAAGAGGTAGCCACTAAACCTATCCTACTCTTACCTATGTTTGATAAATTGGTTACCATTGAATGTGATGCAAGTGGTATAGTAGTAGGGGGTGTTTTGAGTCAAGAAGGAAGGCATGTGGCATTCTTTAGTGAGAAGCTCAATGAGGCAAAGAAGACATATTCAGCTTATGACTTGGAGTTGTATGCATTAGTACAATCTCTTAAGAAGTGGAGACATTATCTCTTTCCCAAAGAATTTGTTGTCTATACTGATAATTAGGCTTTAAGCTACATAAATACATAAGAAAATCTTAGTAACAGGCACTTGAAATGGATGGAGTATCTCCAATCCTTTACCTTTACAATCAAACACAAAAAGGGACAGCTTAACAAGGTTGTAGATGCACTAAGTAGGAAGTTATTGACTATCCAAAAGGTGCAGCTGCAAAGCATTGGAATGGAAGGTTTTAAAGACTTATATAAGGAAGATGAAGACTTCTCACAAGCCTACAAGGTGTGCATAGAGTTTGAGAACAATTTTCATGGTGAGTTTGTAGATTACACCCTTCAAAATGGGTTGTTGTTTAAAGGTAATAAACTTTGTGTGCCTAGAGGATCCATGAGGGAAAATATGATCCAAGAGAAGCATAATGGCAGCCTAAGTGGATACTTTGGTATAAACAAGACATTGGAGCTAGTACAGAGATACAACTTTTGGCCTAAGCTAGCAAGGGATGTCAAGAGGTATGTTGAGCAATGTGGAGTATGCCAGAGAGCTAAAGGAGGTTCAAGAAATGTAGGACTCTATCAACCTCTACTAATTCCAAATAGGCCTTGGGAGTGTGTAAGCATGGACTTTGTGGTTGGACTCCCTAAATCCAAATCAGGTATGGATAGTATCTATGTTGTTGACAAGTTCTCTAAAATGAGTCACTTTATTCCTTGCAAGACAACTCATGATGCTAGTTATGTGGCACATCTCTTCTTCAAAGAGATAGTTAGGATTCATGGACTTCCTTTGAGCATTGTGTTAGATAGGGATAGCAAGTTCATGGGTCATTTTTGGAAAACTTTATGGAAGAGGCTGGGAACTAATCTCTCTTTTAGTTCAGCATACCATCCTCAAACTGATGGTCAAACTGAGGTCATCGATAGGGTTCTTGGAAACTTGCTAAGGTGTTTAACAAAGGAGTATGGGTAGACTTGGGATCTTGTTGTATCTCAGGCTGAATATGCATATAATGATAGTGTGAACAGGACCACAGGAAGAAGTCCTTTTGAGATAGTTTATGGAAGACACCCTAGAGGAGTGTGTGAGTTTAGGGATTTAGGTTCCATGGAGCTAAAGAGTGGACAAGCTGAAGATTTTACTCAAATCATCAAGGAGCTTAAAGAGCAAGTGAAGAAAACCATGTTGGAGACTACTCAAAGACTCAAGGCTAAAGTGGATGAAAAGAGGAAAGAGGTATAGTTTCAGATTGGGGACTATGTTATGGTCCATCTCAATAGGGCACAAATGCAAAAAGGTATGCCTACTAAACTGCAAATGAGGAGAGTAGGTCCATGCAAGGTTTTAGCAAAATATGGAGAAAACGCTCACAAGGTGGATTTGCCTTTAGATTTAGCCATCTCACCTGTGTTCAATGTTGCAGACCTGATCAGATTCAAGGGTGATCTTAGTCAGCAAGGAACAGGTCCACCTAAGGTATTACAAGACATAGACACAAATGCCATGCCTAAGAAGGAACTAGCTAAAGAAGAGATAATCTTGGAATCTAGAGTGAAGAAGAGCACAAGGTATCAAGTTTATATGGAGCACCTAATCAAATGGAAGGATCAACCTAAATCTGAAGCCACCTGGGTTGAAGAAGGATAGTTCAAGAAGTTTGTGATTGATCTAGCTCTTCTAGACCCCAAGGTGCCTTAGTTTCTGCTGAGGGGGAGTATGGTGCAGGAGCACCTCTATGAGGACCCTCACCTTCTTGTTTGGTGTGTTTATGCTATGTATTTGGAATAAGAGTCACAATGGAGTTTGACTCAATTTTGGTTGTGTCTAGGCTTTGTGTTAGTCCTAGAGGTTTGCTGGTCTTTATAGTTTGCTATGCCCTTTACCTCAAGCAAGGTTGTCAACTTGAGGTTTTTGGGGTTCTTCTTGAGTAGTGGTATAGGAGTTTGTGTTTAGTGGTCATTTGATGCACATGAGTACTTTTTAAGGCCTATTAATGGTCTATTATGGTGAGTGAGCAAAATTTTCTCAAGCAACTCAAAGTTGCTCAAAAGTTGCTAGCAACTTTTAAAAGTTGCTAAGCAACTATTTGCTTTGTAATGACTACCTAAGCTAAGAGGTTTAATATGCCCTAAAGACCTAACACTCACTCCAAGACAAGCATATCTAAGACTTTTCTAAACCTAATGTATGGGTTGGTTGTCAGATTGAGTAAGCTATAGTATGGAAGAAGAGACTGGTGAAGTTTGGCATGTAACAGTCACGGTTGAATGACTGAATACTTGTGAATACATTTAGCTTTGTGTGGAACCCTATTGTGTAATTAATTTTTTTTTTTTATTACTTCATTATGTGTGGTGGTTTCTTTTTTTAGTGTGATGTTGTAGTCTTTTTCTTATTTCTGTTGTTCTAGACTGTTCCATGTTCATTTTTGAGGAACATGGAGTGTTAGGGCTATAGCTTTGGTTCCCACCATGGAAAACCAATGGGATTGTGGATTCTCAAAGTAAAGACCCTAATGGATATGTGCAAGGATGTAGGGCCCTGGAGAAAGAAAACAAAAAATAGTTTGTGGAAGCCCTAGGCGAACTATGCTCAGTTCGAATAGGGATAGTCAGCACTAGGAGGACTCTACAAGATAGTGGGTGGTGTTTCAAATCTTACCCTTTTGAGGAAATAAAATTAAATATATGAAGGTTTTTTGGAGGTAAGGAGGAGGTTTGGAAAGCCAAGAAAGAAGACTATTGAAGACCTAGATAGAGAGCAGGTCTTTAAACCCTTAAAACCCTCATTTTTTGCCATATAACCTATACGGTCACATGGGCACTTAAGACCTCAAAAATCCTTGAGATTGAGGAAAATGTATGATAATTCCTTAAGGCTAGGTATTTTGGTTGTAAATAGGGAAGGAGTAAGAGGCCCTACAAATCCGAAAGGAGGCCTAATTGGCACTTCCTTATAGCCCTAAATTGCAAAGGAACCCCTAAATTGGATGATTCCAAAACTTTGTCAATGCTTTGGAAAGGTGACCATAGTCCTAAAAAGTCCTTGGAACCCATTAGTACTCACTATTAGAGTGTGGAGTAGGTTTGGAAGAAAAAAGACCCTTATTGAGCCAATGTAAGGGTTGTAGTCTGAAAGCAAAGTTTGTCATAGTGATAGCTAATATTGTGTAACTTGGTGGGTTGGTTAGGTAGATCAGGGGGTCCTTGAATGTGTCAGGTATCCTACAGATCAACCATAGGTGTTAGAGCACACTTGAGTCCTTGGACAAGGATTAGAGCATTGACTAGCTAGTCTATCCTAGCCTATCCATCAATTTGTAGTAGAAACCCAATTTGGTAAAAACCACTTTGTAACATGTTACTGATATTTTCACTCTTCTAAAGTGAGCTTTGTGAAATGCCAACCCTGTCAAAGGTTTAAAAACATACTGTCAGGTGTGACCCGGTTAAAGTATTTCAACCAGCCGGTTAGGAGTGCGCCTTATTAAAGGACTTACATACATTTCATTAGAATGAAACCTTGTTCTAAGGATTTATACAAATGATTGTTAGGTCAACCTTGATTAAAGGATTTAGAACTGATACAATGATTAGAAAGTAATAGTAGTGTTTGATCTGAAAACATACAACTCACTTTGCAAATAATAGATCCAATTCTGTACACATATGTTGGCTTACTGACTCTGATCCATTTCCATCTCCATCATTGATCTACTTGAAAATCCCTTTAGGAAATCACAACTCCTTCTCCTTTAGCCTTTTTTGCTTATTCAGTCAATAACAACAATTCTAGCATTCCCTCTCCAACCTCACACTTAGGTTTCCTTAATACCTCTTTGTTTAGGTCAATCCACCTTTTTCTTCTTAATCACCTCTATAGATCTTAGGATTAGGTTAGATTAATTGAATCCTTCCAAATTTATGCTCTTCATCCATCTTTCTAGAAACATCTTAAATCTCTTTATGGAATCATAATAAAATGGTTTATATTCCATTAAATGCTTCCATACAATCAATAAATAAAGTCAATACAATTTACATAATCCAATAATTCAACTATGTCATCTAGGAATCTGAATTCTTCCTCAAATTTAAATTACTGACACTCAGTCAATACTGTGTTCAACTCCTCAGTCTTCAATGGGTATCCTGGTCACCACTGAAACTGTTTACTCAACTAATACTATCTTCCTCGACAATTAACTGATGTTCGGTTGACACTGAATTTACTTAGCATATACTGGCTTGGTCGACACTAACATCACTTAGCTTAAACTAGATTTCTTCACTTTTTCTTAGTTAAGCCTACTTGTTTAGTCTTGCTTCTTTCTTAGATAAGCAATATATTATCTTATCATTGTTTCACATAATCAAGTACCCATTGAAGTATCAAGATAACTCAACCTTTCCTTATGTTCTATTATTATCAACCTTTCCCTAATGCTTCTCAAAAATCAAATAGATATAGTACATTCTTAGATAGAAATAATCTTACTAGTTAAGGTTTGACATCGATGACAATACAACAATTTCTTCAATTGCAATTTCCAATAGACTATAATATACAGGAAGATCTAAATAGTTTACCATAAGTCCAAAATGGAACTTAGTGTACAACTATTGTGCAAAATATAAAGGAATCTGGTCATTATTAGGATAACAACCATGTGGTGCAAGAAACTAAGGGTATATCATGCATGAAATTTGAGGAATCACACACTGTGTGACCTGATATGCCCTCACCTTGGCCTTCCCCTCATAAAATGGGAAACCTTTTGTTTGATGATTTCGTTTGAGACACGGCTCTGAACCATCTCCAAGGAAACATCACCTGAGACCTTGGCTCTCAACTCTCAAAAAATAGTATCAACAACCTGAGGTGTGAAGGAGGAGTGAGATCTCAATCTAGTAGTCATCTCCTCCACACTGGTTAATACACTAACACTAGTATCTCTATATATGCTATCTTCTGAAGATGTATGGATGGACTCTCTAATTTGATCCATCTCTGTGTCAGCAATATGAAAAATGGTTTGTATATCAAGAGTGCAAGGTGCATCCTGAGTGGCCATCTAGATACATAACATGTGAAAGCTAAGTGTTAACAATTAAGTACTTGATTATGTTAGGAATAGTCCCAAGCGATAACTAAGAGGGGGGGTGAATCAGTTATCTACAAGATTCAATTCTTTATCTAATTAAGTATATAAGAACATTAATCATAAACACAATAAGATAACACTTAACACAACACCACAATTTTGGTTATGGGGAAACCCAAATAGGTAAAAACCTCGGTGGTAATTAGCACCCACTATGAATTGCACTAGAGTATAATAATCCTTGTTAGAAGGTCTAACAACCCTTTTAGGAGTTGATCTTTACAATGCATTAAGTATAGTGACTTGGTCAAAGGTCAGACCCTATTAGGGGTGAGGACGCACTGTCCAAGAGCACACTGATCAAAGGGGTGAAAGCTGCAACCTTTTGTTTAACAGATACACACTATATTTGGATCTTGGTGAAATATGAGTTAGACCTACTATCTTGATCAATTCCAATGGATATCATACACTCCCTACTTTGTCACATAGACCTTTTGCTGATGTTCAACACTTTCCACCTTCTACTTTGTTCTTTTCTTTCAACTATCTACCATACTTAGCAATCACAAATGACTGCCTATAAATATCTTCTTCTAAATGATATAATCAAGTTGGCCTATTAGAACCATCTTGAATTCATATTAGAGAAATAGTCAACTATACTAATCACGCAACACAAATTTAGTATTGCAAAACTCCCTATGAGTAGCTAGGTGGCTTCATACTGTCAGCTCCACTAAATTAACTGATACTTTCTTCTCATGCTTAATTACATCATGCACTCTTAAAAAAAATCTTAACTCTTTTCTGAACACTAATTTAAGCATGCATATTACAATGATAGGTGCAACTTCTACAATAATAAAAAACATTGTCGGCTCTACCACATAAACTCAGGAAACTATGACTATCAACTAGAGACTTCATAACTCAACCTGTACAACATATCTAACTCTACATCCATGAACATAGCATCATTAAAATGTCTACAACATAAATATAAATTTGCAAGGCTTAGTTACAACCATACTTTAAATCACATACAGAACTCTTCCTGGGACCTGTTAGGAACAATCATCGATACAAACTATTGTATTATTGTCTTTACTCAGAATCAACATGTACATCTATGATATCATGTTGATAACATATCTAGGAAACATATACTCTAGTATCTCTCCATCATGCTTCCACACACGCTACTTACTATATATTTTCATCAATGACAAACATACAGTCAACACTCTGGCTTGCTGGAAAATCTCCATCAATCTCCCCCTTTGGCATTGATGGCAACATATGGAATGAAAAACACCACCAATCCAAATTTACAATAATTTTATAATATTCTCCATTTCCTCAATAAACTCCCACAAGGATGAATCCTCCATCTCTTACTATTTTATTTCTTCTTGCTAAATACTTACTCTCCCTTTCTACAATTCTTTTATAACATTCTCCATTTCCCCAAAAAAACTTCCTCAAAGATGAATCCTCCATCTACTACTCAATATCAAAGGTTGTATGCTCTTACTATTTTCTTTTTCATTATTATATACTTACTCCCCCTTTTACATCAATGGAAAATGATGCCAAACAATTAAGCACTGGTACTACTCTTGAATTGGAGTAGTCAGCCATTCATTAGTCACTGACAACTGATGCACTCCTATAAATTATAATCAGATTCAGGGAGGGTAATTACTCCCAACTTCTCCTTGAGATACTCAAATGTATCCTTAGGTAAAGGATTAGTGAATATGTCTTCTAGCTAATCTTTTGTGCTCACATAGTCCAACTTTACTTTTTTCTCTTCTACTTTCTCTCTTAGGAAGTGATATTTTATTTCAATGTGTTTTGTCTTTGCATGCATCATAGGGTTCTTTAACATACTCATAGTGCTAGTTTTATCATAATGAATAACAATAGGATAATCAATTTTAATACCAAAATCTTATATCATCTTCTTGATCCACATAATTATAGAGAAATTTAATGCTACTGCAACATACTATGCTTCTACTGTGGACTGAGAAATAAAATTTTTCTTCTTATTTGTCCAAGTAACAAGCCTATCTCCAAGAAATATTTCTCCTCCTAAGGTACTCTTTGTATCATCCATGCATCCTACTCAATCTGCGTCTGTATACACATGAAGTTCAACTTTTTTTGAATTAGGATACCATAAACCATAGTCTATAGTTCCTCTCAAGTATCTGAATATCCTCTTTACTGCCATGAGATGAATTTGTTTAGGATCTTCTACAAACATTCCAACAATACCAACTACATTGGAAATATCAGGTCTAGATTGAGTAAGATAGATTAGTTTACCAATCATAGACTTATACAAGGTCATGTCTAGTGTTGTTGAATCATCTTCTTTTGAAGGCTTGCATCCTGTTATCATAGGGGTACTTACTAGCTTTCAATAATCCATCTTTAACTTTTTCAATATCTCTTTCACATACTTAGATTGATTAATGAAAATAGTTTTTCATGTCTACTGCACATTTAGTCCAAAAAACTACTTGATAGGTCCAATCAGGCTCATTTAAAATTTTCTTTGCATCTCTTTGGAAAATTCTTCACTAAGCTTGTCATTATGACCAAAGATAATGTCATCAACAAATATAGCAACTAACAAAAATCCATCAAATGTTTCTCTTATGAATAAATTACAATCTTCTTCTCCTTTCTTGAATCCAATCTTTGTCAAGTATCCATCAAGTGTTTCATACCATTCTCTAGGGTCATGCTTAAGTCCATAGAGGGCTTTCTTCAATCTGCATACCATATCAAGTTTGTTTGATAATGTAAATCCTTCAAGATGCTCTATGTACACTTCTTCTTTCTGCTCTCCATTAAGGAATGCTAAATTGACATCCATCTGGTATACCTTAAAGTCTTTGAATGTAGCATAGGCTAGAAACAACTTTATGGCTTCCAATTTTCTTATAGGGGAAAATGTATCAGAATAATCAATTCCTTCTCTTTGCACATATCCTTTACTTACTAGTCTTTCTTTGTTTCTTACTACTATTCCATCTTCATTCATCTTATTTATGAATAACCACTTGGTTCCAATCACATTCTTATCACTAGGCCTAGGGACCAGTTCCCATGTATCATTCTTAATTATTTGATCTAGCTCTTCTTTCATTGCTTCATGCCAATCTGAATCATTACTTGCATCTTCAAAACTTAAGGGTTCAATCTATGATAGTAAACATACCTCTTGATTTTCTGTGGAACTCTTTTCTTTTTATCTTGTCATGACTTTACTCTTATGATCTCCAATGATGTCTTATTTTGAATGATATCTAGATGTAGATTTAGGAACATTAGGTGTGACTCTCTCATCTGACTTCTATGATTCTTCTTCACTAGTTTCAGGTTCATTGAATAATACATCAATGCTATCGAACATTTCATCAACAATTATTTCTCTAGTGGTAGGTATAGGTTCTTCTTCAATCATAGGTGCACAATCATGATATCTTTCTTGAATCATGAACTTCTCATCAATCTTAACATGATAACTTTCAGTGATCTTCTTCAATCTTAAATTAAAACATCTATAATCTTTTCTTTTAGTAGAGTAACCAAGAAAAATACCTTCATCACTTCTTGCATCAAACTTTCCTATATCTTCATCTCTCTTGATGTAGCACATGCTTCCAAAGATTCTAAAGTATTTGACTGTAGGTACATTCACAAACAATAGCTCATAGGTTGTCTTGTCTATGCATGGCTTCAATTGAATTCTATTGATAGTATAGACTGCAGTATTGACTGCATCTCTCCAATAGGTGTGTGCAACCTTTCATTCAATCATGATGGTGTGTTCTATGTCAAGTATGATCTTATTCCTCCTTTCTACAATTCCATTCTACTAAGGAGTTCTAGGTGCACTTAACTGTGTCTTTATCCCATGTTCTTCACAGCACTCATAAAATCTATCAAAGGTGAATTCTTCTCCTCTATCTGATCTCAAACATTTAATATTCAATCTAGACTCATTTTCAACCTTAGCTTTGAATATTTTGAACTTCTGAAATACTTCATATTTATCATTTAAGAACACAACCCACATCAGTCTAGAATAATCATCAACAAACAAAATAAAGTACCTTTCACCGTAGTATGATCTTGTTTGAGTTGGTCCACATAGGTCTGTATGCACTAGATCTAATTTGTTCTTTTTCGAATTATGCTTCTTTCTAAATGAATTCCTCACATGCTTTCCCATTATACATTCCCTACATATTGTATCAACTAGTTTTGCAATGCTAGGAAGGTCTCTTACTACCTTTACATTTCTTATCTTTGCATTCATCTACTTTAGTCAAAAAACAACTTTCTTTAGGATTAAGCTGAATAACATTAACTTTAGTCTTTGAACCTGATACAATCATTTCTCCTTCCTTGTTATTAATGATGCACTTGTAATCTTTGAATTCAAACTGATATCATTTGTCAAGAAATTATCCAACACTTTGTAGGTTATGTTGTAAACCATCAACATAAAGAACATCATTAGTGTTTTTCTCCATCCAAGGTGATAGATCCTCTACCTATGATAGGTTTAGGATTTTTGTCTCCAAATCTAACCATACTGCCTTTGTATCTATCTAGATGTAAAAATCTATCATTTTTTCATGTCATGTGATGCGAGAAACCACTATCATTGATCCAATCTATCCTTATGTCATCTTGTGAAATCACTTCTAACTCTTGTGCTTTCTTTTCATCTTCAAGGTCCATTTCATCAAACATTTTCTTGATGTCTTCAAGAGAAATGAATCCAATTTCATCTTCTTTTGACTCTTCATCTGATACTCCATCTCCAGCATAGTAACATTCTTTTGTATACTTGGGCTTGTAGTTAGTTTTGAACTTCTTGACTCTAGTAGGACACTTAGATGCAAAGTGACCAATCTTGTTACATGAAAAGCATTTGAGTGATAACTGACCTTCATATTTCCCTTTTCATTTCCCTTCTTTCTTGGCAATCAAAGAAATTAAATCATCTAGTTCTTTCTCTTCATCATCATCATCAAAATTACCAGAAGTGTACAAGGATTTCTTACCATGGACTGAAGCTTTGAAGGTTGTCTCACTTTTAGGCTCTGTCTTCAAACTTGATATCTCAAAAGCTGAAATCTTGTTGATTAAGGACTCTCTTTTGAAGTCTTTTGAAAATTGCATAGTCTTGTTGGTAAACAGATTGTTCTTTTTGGATTCAACTCTTTATTTGCCCAAAATCTCTTCAGAAACAATATAAATACGAACAATTGGAAAGTTGTTATCTGCTCAACTAACTTTCCTTTGAATTTTGATGGGTACAACTCCTATTAGAAATAGGGACTATTGAGTGGGGGGGCATGAATTAGTATTCTCAAAACTTTTACTTTCACCCAATTATGGATATAACAGATTATCTTGATACATGCATAACATAGTAAACTAAATAACATGCATAGCAATAAGACAAAATAACTCATAACACATTGTTTGTTCTCAAGGAAACCCTGGCCAAGGGAAAACCCCGATGGGGATGACACCCACAAAGATCCACTAATCAAAAGTATCCTATTAAGGATGTTGACCCTGTTAGGATCCTGTTACATATATATAGTGTCTCAGTCCTGATTAAGAGACTATAGGCCTTGTTAGAAGCCTCAGTCCTGCTAAGAGTTGGTAGTACTCATTACAAATGATTACAAGATTATCCCACTACCCAAACAAGTAATATAAAATGATTAATAATTAAAAAATAGGGAAAGGTACATAACCTTATACTTTCTTTCTTGTCTTTCACAACTTTGCAACAATACCTTTCACATATATGTTCACTTTATCATCTATATCGTTACCCTTTTTTTATTTTTTACTACTTCGCATTCCATATGCCTTTTATTTATACAAGTTATTAGGACTAATAAATCTTACATTAAGCATCACATAATCCTATTACAAAATAAATATTTATGCAAGGTTAAAATTTAGGATGTCATCCCTTCATATTATTAAGACATTATTTTGATAAACAAAATAATCCCTTAACTCTTTACCAATTTTGTCCTATCGGCTTTACACTATCTCTAGTAAAACTACCATAACTTCTTCTGTACATGTCATACAGACTCACACTCTCAAGAGAGTCTTCAATAGTCATCATAGTATCTATGTTCAAGTGTGCAAGCACTGAACTTACTCCAATCAACATCGCCAATGAAAACTATCTCGGGTTACACTGGAAAAATACTACACATACTTAGACAATTTTTCTCTGTGCTCTGTCATACTCGCTCTCTATTATATGCACTCCTAATGTAGATCATATGTTTCCATAATGACAACATATACATATCTAACTTAGCTAAATTTCCAAAAATCTCCCCCTTTGTTATTGGTGGCAATATATGAGAAAATTGGCTAAGTTCAAAAACTCCAAAAGTCAAAAATTGTGGCCATATCAAAAATTATGTCTTCACTATCCTTATAACTCCATATATCTATATATATACTACCCCTAGGAATATACTTCCTTAACATCAATTTTTTGCTATCTCTCCCCCTTTGACAACAATTACAAAAATGGTGCCAAAAACTGTGATTCCAAAAAAGAGTTTACCTTGATTCAATATTACAGAGCCGGTAGGCTTGCAACACAATCTACAAAGTTCACTTTTATGTTCTCTAACTCATTCTCCCATGAATTCTTTAAGGTGTCTGAAACACTTAGGAGTGCACATAGACCATAATATGTGATCTCACAAGCATGAAGGTTTGCAAAATTGAACTTCTCAAAAGATTTTTATGATGAAATACATTCTTCCAACTTCCCTTCAAATATGCCAATCTTTACCAAAATGTTCTCTCTAAGAAGAGAGAATCTTCTCAAGTTATTATCTCTTTCATCACTAAGAATCCTTATTTCATCATTTAATTTACTGATTCTCTTCTTAGCATCTAGTATCTTCACATTAGGACTTGCTAATAGATTTACCTCTGTTTGAATTTCAATCTCCTTTGCAGTTATCTTCTTAGTCTCTTTAGATACATTGGTGTTCATATTTGTACATTGTATATACAGAGCTTTTCCTTTGTCCAAATTCCTTCTCAAATATTTTATACATACATCCAGATTACTGATATCATTCCTGATATTCTAACTTATATCAAGAAACATTTTTGCCTCATAGGCTACCTGAGCCTTCACTGAAGCAATATCTGACAAATTTATGAATTCATTGTCAAATACCTTCATCACTTCTCTGGCTTTTATTTGTGGATTTGCCTTTGTTACCTGATTATTTACAACACTCTATAATTTACCTATTACTTCCTATAATAATCCTTCAAGTCTTTTCACCTTTTTGTTATTTCCAATTTTTTTTTAGGGATGAGATCAATTCCATCTGATCATCATCATAAACTTCTTTTCCTATGTTAGCAAAAAGTGATTCAATCTGTGGTTTTTTTGCTGCAATCTCAGGAGTGGGACTAATTTCAACTTTTCTTGAAGTTTCTTTCTATCCTGAAATGTCTTGAATTTTTTCATGTTTCTCTTCTTCTTTCCTCATTTCTTTCCTTTCCTCTTCAATTGACCTGTCCTACTCTTCCAAAGCCGAATTGTCAACAATGTCTTCTAGGTGGCTTAAAGGATTGTCATCAGTGTTTAATATGATATTGGTTCCTTCCACATTCATTGATTCATCTTCAATGTTAATTGAAAGTAGTGTAGAGGGACTCTTTTGATGCTCAACTTCCATTTCTTTTTATGCTGCACTAGGCTCCTCAATACTTGGTGTCATCACTTTCACTACTACCTGCTTAGTTTCTTCATTTATTTCCTCATAATTTCCTCCCATTATCAAAAATTTTCTTCTTTTTATTCTTAGAAGTGTGCCAAGTTCCTTCATAATTTCCTTAAAGTGGTCTTCATCTCTGACATCACACAACTTTCTTACAAATTTCTCTTTGATGTTGTTGTCTTCTTCAGCTGCTCTCTTCTTTCTATTTACTAACTTCTCAAATAGATCATCAAGGATCTTTTCTTTAATTGTGTCAAAAAAATTGTCAACTAATATCATATGCCTCACAACTGCACTTTCCAAGTTTAATCTCTATGAATAGTTATAGAGATCATAATACTTGATCATCTTAGATAAATCTCCATCATTAATGTTGTTCATTTACCTTCTCAATCCTTGGTTTCCATGTCTTCTTTTTCCCTTGAATATCTTCATCATCTTTTATCTTTGTTATCTTCCTTTGTACTAGTTGTACTATTGTTTTCTTCCTTTTACCTAGTCTAGTAGCTATTTCTTTCACTCTTTTCCGTGGTGGAGTTGAAGATGATCTTGTAGACTTCCTTATTTCTTGTTGCTCTTTCTCTATTTTTACCACATGATGCAAATTTATAGTCTCAATTGCTGATAGGGGTGGTACAAAGAATACTTCCTTTTGTCCAATATATTTAAGTGTTTCTGTTGTCTATTTTGCAATCAAAAATTCCTATTTTTTCATTCCTTTGTCCTTAAGAATTTTCTTTATAGTACTTTCCACTCTTTTCTTAGATTGTTTTTCTTCTTGAATAGATTTAGCAGAGTTCAAGTTCTCCTCATAATTCCCAAATCTATTGTTGTGAACATCCAACTTGCTCTTAAGCAATCTACTCACATATTCGTCAACTTCAATTTCATAAATTTCATAGCCAAGAGGGTCTTTGAATTCTACCCTAGGTTCAACTGCTTCAATGTAGGTAAAGTCAGTGTCAACCATAAAACATATCTCATTCTTATATTTCTCAACTATAGGCTAAGGGATTCTTGATCTATTCTTCATCAAATTCTAAAATGATTTAATCATTAAGGTCACACTCTCATTGACCTTGCCTACAGGGTATCTCAAATACACTTTCTTAATTCTATACATGATAGTTATGTTATCATTCTAGTCTTCTCCAATTGTAAATGGAAATCTTCTTAACAAATGAAAGAACATATATGTGATCAGGGATGAGAATCTAAACTGGGAGTTCTTAGTCTTCTTAATCTTCTCCAAGTTCTCAAATAACTGTATTCTCATAATTTCACTCGTATCCACTAGTACTTTATCAACACACATCAAAGAGGCTTCATGAATCATACTAGCTTCCATGTCATCTTCTCTAGAGTTTGCACAAAATTTAGTTGCTAGGATCTTACACAAGTATCTAACATCATCTTGTTGAATCTTACTAATCACAATTCCTCTACCATTGTAGGATGACTTAGTGTTGTCAAGTAGTGTTTTCCTCATGTTTTTCTCATTTAATGGTATAGCTCCAAATTTAGACAAACTAGTTACTTCATGAATTAGGTATGATGTTATGTTGATAACTCTGTCATCTAACCAAAACTTTCCATCATGAATTCTACTCAAAATTATCTTGGTGCATTCTTCATCATAAAATTCTTGTTATAGTGAATACTTTATGATTTCATTATCTTTCAAATGTTCAAACCCTACTTTTAGTGACATATCCTAATTGTAAAGATTCTCATATTCCTTAGTAAAATCACTTTCACTGAGGGTTTCTAGTTTACATCCCAAATAGCTTTTAACATTTTCTAAATGTAAGAATATGTCTGGTACAGATGACAATGCTAATTTAGGGTCTTCCTCTAAGGGTTCTACTGGTTCCCTTTTGATATTAGGTCTATTCTTATCTCTTACATTTTTAACCAAAGAAACATCCATGTCTTCTACAAATTCTCTAACTGACTGATAGATTTGGTAAGTAAAATACCTCAATTTTGTGATTTAGGGCTTTGCGTAGATTTGACATGAAATTATTTCACCAAATCATTGAAACCTACTTAAATCACTTCTTCTTTGATCTCCTTAATAGTTGTATTCACTTTAATGATCAAGCAATACCAATTACTAGCTTTTAACCTTTCAATCTCACAAGATTCTGACATCAGATTCAATTCTTTTGTCACTTCTTTCCAAAAAGTTGTTTCTGCTTACCTGCAAAACTTTAAAATTCTTGTGATCTCTCATAACTTAATATTAGCTCATGCACTCTTAACCATAGAATCATTACATCATATAGTACCTTATACTGACTGTGCAAGACTCAATTCATCCTATGATAACTTCTATAATATTCTAGGTTCCTATTCTAATGCTTTTTCCATAAATTAAGTACTTTGAGATAGGTTAAGAAGAGATTCATTCTTACCATCACATACTTCACCTTTTTTATTACCTTCAATGTTGAATATGTCTCCTTGATCTGTTCCTTTGAAAAAATGTACTTCTTCTGAATTACTGCAAAAACCTTCCTTACTATTACTTGCATTCTTATTTCTTGTATAACCTCTGGAATTAGGGTTTCTCATATTGTTCATCCTGCAAAATCTTGTTGTATGACCAAATTTGTTACATATCTAATAAACTACTCCATTATTTCCATATCTTGGTCCTGTCTGACTGATTTGTGATCTGCAATTCCTTTCAATGTGTCCAACCTTGTTGCATCTATAACATATCATTGCATTTCTTATGTTCATATCTTTAGTAGGTCTCTTATCTCAATGGTTAGTATTTCTAAACATTCTACTACTATTATTATTCTTATTAAATTTAGGTTTCTTACATTCAATAGCCCTATGTCCAAAACCATGACACTTATAACAATAACCATTAAGAGGTTTAAATTTATTACCTGTACAATCTTTCTTCATATGACCAAAAGTGTTACATGTAAAACATCTACCTTTAAATTCTTTCTACATATCGTTAGGTGATTCTTCTTGTTTAGGTGGTTCTTCTCTTTTAGACATATCTTTAGTTTCATTATCCTCATCAAATTTCTTTTCTTCTATGTTTTCATAAACTTTCAGATCTGGTTCCTTGCTTTCTTCACTTATCTTAGATGAGTTAAATGCAAGACTAGTTTTATCATATAATGGCTTTTGATAAGACATTTTTTCATAAATCTTCTCACTAGTAGAATATAGCTTCTCAAGTTGTTTCTTAGACTGGGTCAATTCACCTTTCATAATAGTATTGTACTTCTCAAGTTTAGCATACTACAATTTGGTTTTCTCAAGTTTAGATGTCACTTTACAAATTTTAGATTTCAGATCTTCTTTCTCAGGTTTTAGTTTTTCATTTTTTGATTTTAGATTTGCTTCATTCTTGCTATTTCCATCTTTCAAACTCAACTTCAGATTTTCTATCTTCAGTTCATGTTTAAGGATCTAATTTTATTTTTCAAGGTTATCATCACAATCTTCAATTTGAATTGTAGATTCTTTTTCTGATTTTACTTCCTCTAGCTTATTCTTTAGGTTTTCTATGAGATTCTTTGCATCATCATATTTCCCTTTTAGAGTATCTCTTTCTTTAGTAAGCATTGTTAGGAATATTCCCAAGAGATAACTAAGAGGGCAGGGCAATCAATTATCTATGAGTTTAACTTATTTATCCAATTAAGTATACTTAAACATAAAGCATAAACATAATGAAATATTACATGAACACAACACCAATATTTTGGTTACAAGGAAACCCAAATAGGTAAAAACCCCGGTGGGAATTGACACCCACTAATATTTTGTGCTAGTGTATTATGATTCTTGTTAGAATATCCTTAACACTGTTAGGAGTTGATTTACAATATATTTAGTATAGTAGACCTGGTCAAGGGTCAGACCCTGTTAGGAGTCTTTTACAATAGTCCCTGTTAGGGGAGAGGATGCACTATCCTAGAGCTCACTGCTCAAAGGGGTGAAGGCTACAACCTTCTGAATAATAGATACACACTATATCTGGATCTTGGTGAGCTATGCTTAGACCTTCTATCTGAATCAGTTCCAATGAATAACACAATTACTTTACTTGGTCACATAGACTTTCCTCTGATGATTCAACACTTTGCACACTCTGCTCTGCTCTGCTTAATCAACCATGAACCACACTCAAGCAATCAAAAATGACTGCCTATAAATATCTTTCCTCTAAATGATATAATCAAGTTAGCCTATTAGAACCACCTTGAAATAATATTAGATAAATCATAACACACTCCAATAATAATTTAGTCAGCTCTGCTAAGCATGCAACACATTCTGGGACCTGTCCAATAAGATAATTGTAGACGCACGCTACACACTATCGACTCTACCAAAATAGCTAGATCTTTCTCCTCAAGCTAAATTAATTCATGTACTCTTAACCAAACACCAATTTAACTCTTCTCTAAGCTTAACTCCAAGGTCACATACCCAAAAGATAGGTGCAACTCCATAACCAATAAAATCTTTGTCAGCTCTCCTAAATAAACACAAGAAACTGCTACTGCCAAATAGCAAATGCATACCTTCACTTCTACTAAATATCAGACTATGCATCCATGAATAAAAAATCACTAACATTTCTTCAACATATATCCAAGTGTGCAAGGCTCCATGATAATTGTATGGACAACTATACATAGAACACTATTTGTTACATTGTCAGGAACACTACTGACACAAGCTGGTATATAATTGTTTATACTAACAATTAACCTCTGTACCCATGATATCATGTTGATATCATGTCCATGCTACATATACTAAAATCTTACTACATAAGACTTCCACGCATGTTATTTTCCATATGTTGTCATCAATGACAAACATACAGTCAGTACTGGCCTGCTAGAAAATCTCCAACAATCTCCCCCTTTGGCATTAATGGCAACATGTGGAATGAAAAACCACCACCAACCCAAATGAACATTTATTTTATAAAATTCTCCATTTCCTCACCAAAACTCCCCCAAAGTTGAATCTTCCATCTGTTGCAATATTTTTCAACATTCACCATTTCCTCAACTACACTGCTATCAATACTACTCCCCTTTAGTATATTAATCCTCCTTTTTACTTCTATTTTTTATGAATTTGTATATTACTCCCCCTTTGACATCAATGGAAAATGGTGCCATTCATTTTAAGTACCCATACTACTCCTAAGGTAGAGTATTCAACCTTCCATCAGTCCCTAAGAACTGATGCCTTTGCTTCTTTCTTTTAAGCAGAATCAGGGAAGGGAATTACTCCCAATTTCTCCCTAAGATACTCAAAAGTATCCTTAGGTAAGGGATTTATGAATATATCTTCCAATTGATCTTTAGTACTCACATAGTCCAACTTGACTTCTTTCTCTGCCACTTTCTCTCTTAGGAAGTGATACTTCATCTCAATGTGTTTTTTTTTTGCATGCATCACAAGGTTCTTTGACATATTGATAGTGCTAGTGTTATCATAGTAAATAACAATGGGATAATCAATCTGGATTCCAAAATCCTTTATCATCTTCTTGATCCAAACAATTGCAAAACAATTCAAGGCTGCTACAACATACTCCACTTCTATTGTTGACTGAGAAATACAATTTTTTTTCTTGCTTGTCCAAGTGAGAAGTCTATCACCAAGAAACACTGCTCCACCTAATGTACTCTTTCTATCATCAACACATCCTATTCAATATGCACTAGTGTACACATGAAGCTCAACATTTTCTAAATTAGGATACCATAGACCATAATCTATAGTGCCCTATAAGTATCTAAATATTATCTTTACTACCATGATGTGACTTTGCTTAGGTTCTACAAAAAATCTTCCAACTATGCCAACTGCATTTGAAATACCTAGTTTAGTCTGAGTAAGATATATGAGTTTACCAATCATAGGCTTGTACAATGGTTTATCCACTACAGGTGAGTCATCTTCTTTTGTAATTTTTCACCTAGTGATCATAGGTGTTCCTACTGGCTTGCAATCATCCATCTTGAATTTCTTCAGTGTCTCTTTCACATATTTGGACTGATTAATAAAAATTCATTTTTCTATCTGCTGCTCATTTAGTCCCAAAAAGGTTTTGATAGGACTAGTCATACTCATCTCAAACTCATTCTACATGTCTTTGTAAAATTGTGCACTTAGTTTGTCATTACCTCCAAAGATAATGTCATCAACAAATATAGCTACAAGTAGTAGACCTTCAAATCTCTCTCTAATGAATAGATTACAATCTATTACTCCTTTCTTGAATCCAATCTTTGTTAGATATCCATCTAGTCTATCATACCATGCTCTAGGGGCTTGCTTAAGTCCATAGAGGGCATTCTTCAATTTCCATACCATATCAGGTCTATCTAATAAGGTGAATCCTTTTGGTTGCTCAATGTATACTTCTTTCAAATCTCCATTCAAGAATGCTGACTTGACATCCATCTGATATAGTTTGAATTTTTTGACTATAGAATAAGCTAGAAATAACTTAATAGCATCTAATCTGCTCACAGGTGCAAATGTGTCTAAATAGTCAATTCCTTCTCTTTGTGCATACCCCTTACATACTAATCTTGCTTTTTTTCTTACTACTATACCATCTTCATTCATCTTGTTTCTAAATATCCACTTTGTTCCAATCACATTTTTATCACTAGGTCTTGGGACCTGACGCAGGGGCAGGGTAGATACAAGTAGAATCAAGCAGAATTGAGTCCACTTGAATCCACAACAAGCCCTTGCTCAAAGTTACACAAAAAAAGAAATATAATATCACATGAAATCAATGGAAACACAATGGATATGAGACAATCAACTGGCAGCAACAAAGAATTATATTATTTCTTTCAACATGCCCAGCTGTGACGCCTTCCGGGTTTCGGCCTTATACAATGAGAATTATGAATTCAGAATTATAGCTTGCATCCTATCTTTTTCTCCAATGATTTATCTTGATAATCCTTCCTATATATCACCCATGATCTCCCCTAATGATCTACTACATCAATTTAGACTCCTTATATAGCTAGCTAAGCCACAGGTCGACCAGTCAGGCATTTAATTACAATATAGGTCCAGTCTCAAGATTTAAACCAAAACTAATGCTAGAATGAATATAAATTGATTTTCCTTTGAATTTATGTCCTAACTTAACCAAATAACATTCCTTTAAGTGTGCAAGGTCCCATATGAGCACACAAAACATCGCAAGAAGAAACACCACATGTTTCACCCAAAAACTGGCAGGAAATAGGTCTTGAGGCAAAATAGGCATTACTTTTTACTCAGAATGAATTGGAGTTTGTGCTCTTGGTAAATGATATTAATTTAGGTCCACTTTAATTCCTTAAGTTTTTAAAATAAAATTCCTTATAGATCAAGGTCGCCAACATGAACAATCAGCACCAAAACTGTAGTAACAGCTCGGACATGAAAGCTGGCAGAAAATAGGTCCTATGCCAAAAAGGCCATAACTCTGTACTCATAATGAATTGGAAGCTTCACTCTTGGAAAATGGTATTAATTTAGGTCCTCTTCAATTCATTAAGTAAGAAAAATAAAATTCCTTATGGATGAAGAGAACCAACATGAACAATCAGCACCAAAACTGCAGGAAAACATTGTTCCGACGGCAAGGAAAATAGTTGTAACTTTGAAACAGTCCATCCAAACTTTAGGTTCTCATAGGAGAAGGTCCCCAAATAGGTACCCAACATGATTTAAGCTTCACACACCATGAAACTATAAAATTAAAATATTATAAAGAAAACTACAGAAAATAGGTAGAAAAATCAAAAAATGTTTTTGGTTGATGCAAGATTGCCAAAGACCCAAGATGCTCCTGCATCAGGACCAGTTCCCAAGTGTCATTCTTAATAATCTGATCAAGTTCTTATTTCATAGCATCATTCCAATCTTAATCATTACATGCATCTTCAATACTTAAAGCTTCAATATGAGATAGTAAACATATTTTTTCACTACTATCTGAGTTCTTTGCTTGTGATCTTGTTAAGAATTTTTCGCTCTGATCTCCAATGATGTCCTTCTTGAAATGAATTCTAGATGTAAAATTTGGAACTTTAGCTAATGCTGACTCATCAGCCTTAGGAGTATCTTCTTCACTTTTCTCAGTGTCATTGAATAGCACATCAATACTATCAAACATTTCCTCAATAACTATCTCACTAGTGGAGGGTCTGGGTTCTTCTTCAATCATGTGTGAGTAATCATGATATCTTTCTTGAACCATAAACTTTTCATCAATCTTAACATGAGTGCTTTCAATGATCTTTTTCAATCTTAAATTGAAACATCTATAAGCTTTACTTTTAGTAGAGTAACCAAGAAAAATACCTTCATCACTTCTTGCATCAAACTTGCCTATTGCTTCATCCATCTTGATGTAGCACTTGCTTCCAAAGATTCTGAAGTATTTTACTATGGGAGCATTACCAAACCATAGCTCATATGGTGTTTTGTCAGTGCTAGGCCTTAAGTGAATTCTATTGATGATGTAGACTATTGTATTGACCACATCTCTCCAATAGGTGTGTGCAACTTTTCCTTCAATCATGATGGTGCACGCTATATCAAGAATGATCCTATTCCTTCTCTATGAAATTCCATTCTTTTGAGAGTTTCTACGTGCACTTAACTATCTCTTTATGCCATGTTCTTCATAGTACTCATAGAATCTATCAAAGGTGAATTCTCCTCTATCCGATCTCAAACATTTTATCTTTAATCAACTTTAGCAACAAAACAACTTTCTTCTGAATTGAGTTGGAAAACACTACCTTTAGTCTTTGAGCCTGATGCAATCATAACACAATCCTTGTTTTTAATGATGCATTTTTCATCTTTGAACTCCAGCTAATAGCCTTTTTCAAGTAATTGTCCAACACTGAGAAGGTTATGTTTCAAACCATCAACATAAAGAACATCATCAATACTAGTATTTCCATCCAAGGTGATGGCTCCTCTACCAACTATAGGTTTAGTAGTATTGTCTCCAAATCTAACCATGCCACCATTGTATTTTTCCAGATGAAAAAACCTACCTTTATCACCTGTCATGTGATGTGATTAGCCACTGTCTATAATCTAGTATGTCCTTATATTAGCTTGGGGAATCAATGCTAGTTCTTGTTTCTCTTTCTCATCTTTATGATTTGTCTTATTATTCATTTTGTCTATAATAGAAATGAATCCAATTTCTTGTTCACCTGATTCATCATCTGAAATTCCATCTCCAGCATAGTAGCATTCCTTAGAGTACTTAGGCTTGTAATCCTTTTTGAACTTTCTAGCTCTAGTAGGACACTTAGATGCAAAGTGACCAATCTTATTACATGAAAAGCACTTAAATGGTAATTGACCTTCATATTTTCCTTTTCCTTTCTTTTCTCTTTTGGAAATCATAGAAATGAAATCATCTAGTCTTTTCTCTTCATCATCATCATCAAAATTACTAGAAGTGTTTGCATATTTCTTACCATGAACTATTGCTTTGAAGGCTGTCTCACTCTTTGGTTCTGTCTTCAATCTTGAAATCTCAAAAGATAAGATTTTTCTAATCAAGGTCTCTCTATTTAAATTTGATGTAAGCCTCATGGTCTCATCAAGGATGTTGATCTTTCTTTCATATTCTGGATTGAGCTTGGTCATTAACTTGTCCATAATGTCCTCCTCTGAAATCTCTCCACCATTATTTCTAATTCTAGCAACTGCTTCATTTATCCTTTGATGGTAAGCTCTAATATTTTCTTTAGGTGGCATCTCTAATGCATTGTATCCTTTCTTCCATGTCTTTCTATGTGCATCCTTTGGTTGTTTGTCTCCTTCAAATATGTCTTCTAGTGCTTCCACATTTTGTGGGCTATATCTAGCTTCTTTATCTCTAAAAATTCACTATCAGATAGGGCATTGATAAGGGCTTCATTAGCTATAGCATTCTAATGAAACAATTCCTTTTTCCTTTTAGTGGCATCATCCTTTGCAAAGGTCTTCTAAGGTAGGAATCTTGGCTGCTTTGATAGTTACATCAAAAACTTCAAAAGCAATGCACTGCAAATGGGTCACCATCTTGTTCTTCCAATCAAGATAATTCTCTCAATCAAAATTAGGACTTTATTTCCTGAAGTATGTCATTTGATCAACCTTAATCTATTAAAATTTCTCTTTGAGGCACTTGGCTCAGATACCAATTGTTAGGAATAGTCCCAACAGATAACTGAGAGGGGGAAGTGGGGGGGTGAATCAGTTATCTACAAGTTTCACTTCTTTATCCAATTAATTATATTTAAACATAAAGCATAAACATAATGAAAGATAATATGAACACAATAATATTTTGGTTATGGGGAAACCCAAATAGGTAAAAACCCTGATGGGAATTGACACCCACTAATATTCTATACTAGTGTATTATGATCCTTGTTAGAAGATCCTTAACCCTATTAGGAGTTTCTTTACAATATATTTAGTATAGTAGACCTGGTCAAGTGTCAGACCCTGTTAGGAGTCTTTTACAATAGTCCATGTTAGGGGAGAGGATGCACTATTCGAGAGCTCACTACTCAAAGGGGTGAAGGCTACAACCTTCTAAATAATAGATACACACTATATTTGGCTCTTGGTGAACTGCGCTTAGACCTATTGTCTAAATCAGTTCCAATGAATAACACAATTACTTTACTTGGTCACATAGACTTTCCTCTAATGGTTCAACACTTCCCATAGTCTGCCTTGCTCTACTTGATCAACCACAAACCACACTCAAGAAATCACAAATGACTGCCTATAAATATCTTTTCTCTAAATGATATAATCAAGGTGACCTATTAGAACCACCTTGAAATAATATTAGATAAATCATAACACACTCCAATAATAATTCAATTGGCTCTACTAAGCATGCAACACATTCTAGGACCTATCCACTAAGATAATTGTAGACACGCACTACACACTATCATCTCTCCCAAAACAACTAGATCTTTCTCCTCATGCTGAATTACTTCATGCGCTCTTAACCAAACATCAATAACTCTTCTCTCAGCTTAACTCCAAGGTCGCATACCCAAAAGATAGGCACAACTCTAGAACCAATAAAATCTCTATTGGCTCTCCTGAATAAACATAGGAAACTACTACTGGCAAATAGCGACTACATACCTTCACTTGTACTAAATATTAGACTATGTGTCCATGACTAAAACATCACTAACATGTCTCCAACATATATCCAAGTGCATAAGGCTCCATGATAACTATACAGACAACTATATAAAGAACACTGCCTATTACACTATCAGGAACACTGCTAACACAAGCTGCTATATAACTCTGTGTACTAATAGTTAAACTTTGCACCCATGATATCATGCTGATATCATGTACATGCTACATATACTGAAATCTTACTTCATAAGACTTCCACACATCCTATTTTTCATATGTTGTCATCAATGACAAACATACAGTCAGTACTGGCCTGCTAGAAATTCTCCAACAAGCATATCAATCTGTTCAAGAGCTTTTTCAAGATTCTTCTATAGTTGATCCATATCCATAGAGATCTTAGTCAAGCTACTAGGCTTTCTCTAAATAATTCTTTTCTGAGTAACTAATCTCTGATACCAATTGTTAGAAATAGGGAATACTGAGAGGGGGGTGAATTAGTATTCTGCAAAATTTTACTTTCATCCAATTATGGATATAACAGATTATCTTGATACATGCATAACATATTAAACTAAATAACATGCATAGCAATAACAAAAAAGAACTCATAGCACATTGTTTGTTCTTGAGGAAACCCTGGCCAAGGCAAAATCCCAGTGGGGATGGTACCCACAAAGATCCACTAATCAAAACTATCATGTTAAGGGTGTTGACCCTGTTAGGATCTTGTCACATATATAGTGTCTCAATCCTAATTAAGGGACTATAGGCCTTTTTAGAAGCCTCAACTCTGCTAAGAGTTGGTAGTACTGATTACATTTGATTACAAGATGAGCCCACTACCCAAACAAGTAATATACAATGATTACTGATTACAAAATATGGCAAGGTACATAACTTTATACTTTCTTAATTTTCTTTCACAACTTTGCAACAATACCTTTCGCATATATGTTCACTATATCATCTATATCATTATCCTTTTTTTTATTTTTTACTACTTCTTCACATTCCATATGCCTTATATTTATACAAGTTATTAAGACTAATAACTCTTATAGTCGGCTTCACATAAGCTTATTAAAAAATACATATTTACCCAAGGGTTAACATCTAGGTTTTCATCCCTTCAAATTATTAAGACATTATTTTCATAAACAAAATAATCCCTTAACTCTTTACCAATTTTGTCTTCTTATTCTGTCATGTCGGCTTAATATTCTCTCTAGTAAAACTGCTATAACTTCTTCCGTACATTCCACATAGACTCGCACTCTTAGGTGAGTCTTCAATAGTCATCATAGTATCTATGTTCAAGTTTGCAAGCACTGAACTTAGTCCAATTGACATCGCCAATCAAAACTGTCTCGGGTTACACTGGGAAAATACTGCACATACTTAGACAAATTTTCTCTGTGCTCTATCATACTTGCTCTCTGTCATATGTGATCTTCACGTAGATCATATGTTACAATAATGACAACATCTAGATATCTAGCTCAGCCAAATTGCCAATAGTTCCCTCATGTAAAAGGTATACAATG
Source organism: Chamaecyparis obtusa (assembly GCA_027943335.1). NCBI lineage: Eukaryota > Viridiplantae > Streptophyta > Pinopsida > Cupressales > Cupressaceae > Chamaecyparis > Chamaecyparis obtusa. The sequence goes on from BSBK01010680.1 coordinate 195,981, forward strand.
AATTTTTTTTTCTCTAAATCCTAATAGGGTATGTTCTTGACTAGAGAATAGAAGAGGTAACCAAACTAGCCCTTGGTGAGGAACTAATCCAGGAAATGATTTTGATCCTAAACTCTAACCAACTTTGTGATTTCATAGTACTTATGAGTTTTCACCATTGGTGATGCAATGATGAATCCTACTTGAATTAATGAAAATGCAGTAAAACAACATAGATGAGTCTAATCTAAAACTGTTAGAAAGTAAAGTCCACCAAGATAACTGAGAGGGGGGGGTGAATTAGTTATCAGATAATGTTATCATCTTCAATAGCATTAAACCATATAAGCATATTAATTACCAACCATAGAAAGATATTCATACACAATAACATAATAACACAAGATATGTTGACTAGGGAACCTCTTGATCAAAGAGTAAACCCCAGTGGGAATGATGCCCACAAAAGATGTACTAATATCAATATTCCTTTTGAGAGGATAGAGTATGTTAGGAGTCTTATGAAATACATTTAGTACATATGAATCCCTATTAGGATATTTTGAATCCCAATTAAAAGATTCTAACCCGGTTAAGAGTTATGGAAGACAGAAGGACCCACTGCCCAAATAGCTTCAAGGTAAGATCACTAAATACACTATCCAAATAATCTTTGCATTACTCAATAGAATAATATGTTACCTCTTCACTAACTATGCCAAACCACACTCACTATTACATCAGATCTCAATTCCAGATCACTGTACTGTGCATGTCTTCCTTCACAAATTCGCTTTCATACTTAGCTCTTTTCTTCACTTCATGCATACAACATCACAATCGCTGCTACCATATCATAATTGCACACTTTCACATTAAAATTACATACAACAACATCATCATCATTGCAACAAGGAAATACATTCCTTCCTTTGTACCACACTCAAATAATTATAAATGAACTGGCATACAATTACAAAATAAAAGTTTCCACATGCTACACCAAAATTACACAAAACTGTCAGCTTCCAAATACAATAAATCTTCACTCATGTGACATCTAAGTCTGCACTATCAACCACATCACTATCAATGTGTCTTCAACTTCCCTTTAACTACGCAAAACCAGATTCCATCCTGATTAGGAGATATCATCCAATTTCCACAAACCGCTACTCAGGAACACTAGCTGAATACTACTTTCACCAAAATGATCATAACTTCCATGAATCAATGAATTACTATTTGTGCTCTTAACCATATACATATGACATATCAAAAATTATAACCTCAACATCACATAGCTCCAAATACAATAACCCATGTGTGCTAATCCAAACTATGTCTGCTTCTCTGCAAGTCTTTGGTAAATCACTGTGTTGACATCAATGACAATCATAGTCATGAATGCAAAAAAAAATGCTACAGAATGTCTGCCAAACATTTAGCATTCATTCCTAACAAAAACACAATACATGAGTATTTTCCCAATCTCCAAGTAATTCTCTAATTACAGTCAATTAGTTGCACTAAAAAAGGTAGAAACATAGCTCCGTCTATTCCCCAATTTCAATCAAACTTAAGGAAAACATTGAGATTCACAAAAGCATGGAACAGTAAATAAATGGCACAAAACACATTCAATATTAAACCCACAATAAGATGTATTTCACACCAAAATTTAGCTGACCCTTTCTTTTATTTTCAAAGTGTTACATATGGGCTTCAAGAATTAAGCTGTTACAAAATTCACCGAATTGATTCATGTTCTACAAAGGTTGGTAAATGACAAGTGGCCATTTACCGATTATACAATATATATCAAAAGGAATAGAAAGGGAAAACTATTTGTTCTTTTCTAGTCTCTTCCCCTTCTGCAACTTAGCCTTATGAGCTTTAGCAGTAGCAAGAATCAGAATTAACTTTTCAGAATCAGGAACATAAATTTTTTTATATCTGATGAGCCAGTGGGAATGATCTTTCTCTATGCATTTTGCCACATCTTTTTGGGACTACATCTTCTCCATGGCTTTGTATATACATTCACCAAGTTGCTGAAGATCATGTATTCTATCAAGATGAGACCCAGATAACTCTGCAAGCTTAGCCAAATAGTCAGAGAATGACTGTTGCATATTGGTTATGCCAATTAGGCTATTTTCATCTCCGCTAGTTTGAGACTCAGAGTGAAGACCCTGCAGATATACAAAGATTTTACTTTTCTCTTTGGTTAATTCTTCTCCAGTCATCTTCATTTCCATCTCTGCCTTGATTATCATCTCCATTTTTAATTTTACACTCTAGAGCCACTCGATCAGAAGTTCATCCCCTTTCTGCAATATGTTGGCCTTGATTTCATCCTTAGTCTTCATTGCGACTAACCAATGCAATAGCACAATGCACTCTTCACATCTCAACCTTTTTTTTGTGAGTGTCTATATATGTTCTTTGAGAGAATCCTTCTCTGCCTCTAACTTCAAAAGGACATTTCCAAGTTATTCGATGACTACCAGACCTTCAGACTTAAGTCATTCAATCCACCTCCTGCCAATATTTCTGAAATGCCTATCTTCTTGAAAATTGGAAATTATTGCTTGATTCTCGGCTATAGCACAATCAAACATTGCTGGAGTATTGGGTAGACCTTCCATAGGAGTGACCAACTGCTTGATGAAGTTGGTCATTTCTTTAATCTCTCCCTTGAGCTGAGTCTTAGTAACTTTAAGTTCTTTGAGATATTCTTCGATCAAGATGTTACTAGACTTCCATAAGTCTACTTTTGTATCATGGTAGACAAGTCCCATGTCTAAGGACTGGAGTACAAAATCCATCACAGTAAGCTATTCAATTATGTCATCCTACAATGGTTTAGCTATCTCCATAGTTAGGTGTCCTATGTCTGGATCTCGACCAAGAGTGGACAGAGTCCTAGTATTTTTATCTTTACTTACAGCTACGCCTGACTACATTGCTTGTGAAAACCACTCACCATTGAGAGTTCCTTGGTCAAACCATTTTCTCTTCCACTCCAGATTATTCTCGAGCCATGATTCTAAACTTGTAACTTTTGTTGCAAAAAGTAAACCTTCAACAAATAATTTCCTGATAATAGGGGGGAAGATTTTTACTTGGAAGTGAAAGGATTAACATGTGCAAAGGTAACTTTGTTTCCTTTTTTAGCTGATCCCAAGTGCTCTTCTATTTCTTCATCTACCTTATTTTATGAACTACTACTATCATCATTAACTTCAACAACATAGGGGTCTCCTTGACAGGGAGTGCCACTTTGTACCTCAACAGCTCCCCCTTTGGCTTGTTGCCCTAGTTCCATAGCTCCAATAGGTTCTTCCATTGGCTTGTCACATTTTTCAACTTTGGCTTCTTCATTCATGACAATAACTAGAGATGAACCCGCTCCATAAGTCTTCTCAATTGGAATATCTTTTTTAGGTGGTTGGTCATCTCCACCTGCTGGTTGAGCTGGTCCTTTAGCTACAGATGAAGCTAGAAAAGAGGAGGATGCAGGGGCACTCATTGGCTTAACTACAAGATTTTGTTGAGGAGAGTGCTTACCAAACCTCTTTTTCCTTCCAATCATCCACTAAACCCAGTTATCAGTTCTTTTAATGATTTTAGTCATTAAGATCTCCAAATCTTCTATAGCTTGGCCTTGAATCGTCTATGAGCTCACATGAAGGGGCTTGATCTGATCTTTGTATGTATCATTGTACATGTGTTCCATCATCAACAATTCCTTCAACATTAATGTTGATATTGAACGACTTGATTTGTTCAATAGTTAACGTAGAGTAAAAGCTCTCTGCTCTCTAGCTCATCCTTGCAATTTTCCCAGTAATCTTCAATTTTAGGGATATGCCTGACCACAGTGCCAATGTGCATATGGATTTTAGCATAATTTACTGCATCAAATTGTGGACTTAATACTTCATAATTTTCCATCTTATACCTTTCCTCAAACATCTTCATCATGTTCTTAGCATTTGATCTTGATGAGCAGCTATATGCTCCAATGGTGATAGGGAATTCATATCCTTTCTTCTTAATACCTACACAAATTAGGTTCACTTGCAACACCTACCAGATCACTTCAACGAGCATGATCATATCATCGAGATACCTTGGTCACTTCATGGGAAAGTCATTAAAACCTACAAGATGGACATATGAGAAACTAGTAAATTGGATAAATAAACTCCCAAATTGACTAATGAACTCCATGGCCTCTAGTGAGAATATTTTTTATGGGCATCCTCACAACTCTCTGCACAACCTCATTGTAAATGAGTCATTAAATTTAATCAACTCAGAATAACTATTTTGTAACTTCAAATGAGGGAAGAATTCATAAATTTTCACATCATCTGGAAATTATTCTAACCTAGGGAGCCTTGGTCATATTTGTAATGTAGCTAAGACATAGATCAAACATGAAGACATATAAAATATGTTCTGGTACTTGGTGAAATTCAAGGCATTAGAAAAATTTTCACTTACCACTTGAGCCCAGTGTATGTAATGATGTTCGGCGCATATTACATGGACTAAAATAAAATAGTGTTCTATGAAATTTAGTGCCTCACTTTCACCTTTTATCCTATGCAGGAGCACCAGGATGTCGACGATTTATTCCTTCAGATGTATTCCAAAAAGTGTGTTTGGCCCTTTTGCTTTTAAGCTTCTGGGATTCTGAAATCATGAGCTCATTATCTCCTTCCTCCACCTCATCTTCTTCTCATTATATTCTGATATTGCAATCCCGAAGGTCATGTTTGAAAATTTTTCTCCTTCTGGGATACAGAGACAGTTCTACATAGACTCCCTATTAATGGAGATGAGTACTGTGTCATTAAGTAGAAAAATTTTCTTCATATCTAGGTTGAATCTAGATATACATTTGCGAATCAATTTGAGAGCTTGTACTGCAATGACGAATCCAATAGCTTTGATCAAACCACTCCCTTTGAGCTTATGTGTCATAGGGTGAAGATTCTCTTCACTCAATCTTCTATGTAAATTGTCTAGATCATAGAATCTAAGGGATGTATTTGTCAAATTATGCCATTCAGATGTAATCCCATTCAACCCATCAAAAGCCAAGAATCTAGTGGCCATAGCTTTTGATTTTGCCTTCGATTTACTATTAGAAATCTTTGGAGTATGCTAGCAGAGGATTTGTAAAATTGTAGGGAACAAAGAGCATATGAGAAAAACATGAGCAATGGTAATTTTTGACTGATCACTTGAGTCTTTTATAATCAACCTTTTTCTTTACCATTACCTTCCATATCTCACGCCACATGAGTGAGAGATTTTTTTAAAACATCTGTTAGAAGTAGTTGTAACGGTAACTTTACTGACATAGTGGATTTTTACTTTTCCACTTCTCTCAATTTGATGTCTTTGTCAAAAGACTCACTTCGAGGGTACAAAGCTGACTGTGGAGAAGCCAAGAAGTGATTTTCCAAAAATCCACAACTAGTCCTTTTTCCTTATCAATTTCTTTTAGATACCAAAGAAAATTACCTCAATCATAGTTGATCATCTGGTCTCTATGATTTATTATACTCATTTCTTCATAAGTTGTCATCTCTTAAAAACTAACATTCTCAGGTGATTTTCTGACAAAGGGGAAGCTCAAAACTAATTCTCTGAGAAAATTCAATTACTCACTTTCTCTTATTCTAAAATCATTTTATCCAATGAAAATATTCAATCTTAACTCCTCAAGATCTTGATGTTCAGCTTTCGGGAACCTCTAATACACTTTTGAATGTCTTTCTTCAGAAACAACCTCGAGAGGGGAAACTCTGCAAGTGTAGAATTTTATTATTGTTTCTTTTCTAAGTTACTTTTCTAGTCCCCACTCATAAAAAATCTAAGAATCTTGATTCCCATGCCCTATTTGTGCACTTGATGACTCCTATATTTGCATCCTATAGAAAATTACTTTCATGGGTCACAACTTGCCAAGGACAAGGAAATTTTCAATTTTTTGACAAAGGACAAAAAGGTTAATTTGGAGCTTTACATCTATATGAATACCATCTTCAGAATAAAAAGAATAAAAGCCTTTATCAAATTAGGAACTATAACTTACCCATTTCTAGGATAAAATTAAAACCATCCCAGCTTAAAAAGAAGAAAGAGGCATGAGGTAATTATTTGATAAAGGCTACCTATCCTAGGGGAATACTAGACTTCGACTTTGGATTATCATCTTAAAACTTACAACTCTATATAAACACATAGTATTTACTTTTGTTTTAAAGTGTGAAGAACAAAAGTGGGGAAACAACTAGCTCTGTCTGGGGACTTGGATATGTTCATATCTAAGCAAGGAATCCAAATCTCTAGTTTCACAAAGTTAAATGTAAAGGTGGCTCAGAACAAAACTAAATCAAAGGAAGAAAACAGGAAAATAAAGACAAAATGAGGAAACTTAAACTAAGTGTATCATCTTAAAATGGGAGCACTTCCATGATAAGAGTGTTTAGCTCACTGATTAAGTGGTATGGGGTCATGTTAAGCACCTTGATTGGGTCTTTTCATGTATCTAGCTTTCTCCCCTCCATTCTACTTCTCTCTACACCTGATTTCACTTTATTTCTACATTTCCTAGCACTCTAGATTGAGGTCCTAAGGTTTTTGACCTCAAGGTCAAAGTTGACCTTGAGGGTCAAAGATGACCTCAACCCTAACCTAGGTTAGGGATGACCTCGATCCTAACCTAGGGTGGGGTCTACCTCGTCCTTGACCTAGATTTCAAATTTTAAGTTCCCATGATTTATGGGTGTCAAGTTTCAGAATTATTTGTTTTCCCACTTTCGGGTTGGCCATTTCGGGTTTTGGAATGGTAAATCCTTAAATTGCATTTAATTTGGGTCCATTTCTAGGGGTTAAGGTTAATTGGGATTTACTTCCCCAATGTCCACCTTCTCTAGAGGATTGTGCCCTAGATCACTATAAAAGGAAGCCTTCCTCTCTCATTTTCTCATCCATCCACCAAGCATTCTCACCAAGAAATCTCTCAATCTCTCAAGTGCAATCAAGAAAGAAAGAAGGAGAAGGAAAGAAAGCAATCATTCATTCATCCTCAAGCCTAGCATCCATTCAAGAATTCAAGTAGTCATTAAGGAGATCCATTGTTAGGCATTGAAGGATTCAATCTCTTTGGAGCCCCCTTGAAGATTTCTTCTTCCACATTCATCCAAGCCTCCTCATATGAAAAGATCCATTCAATATTGGTCTTGAGGATCAAATTCCATTGATTTGAGACATCCTACATTCATTCTACATCCTTTGGAGCATCCCTACTTGTGGATTTGAGGATTCAAATCCTCTACAAGGACTTCAACATAAGCAAGGTGAATTATTTCATTTACTTTATTTATGCATGATACAATTTCAATTCAATTTCAAGGTCAATTCCTAAATTGGGGTTTGACCAAGGCAAACCCCCCATACAAACAAAAAAAACCCTCTTTTTCTTATAGGTACAAGTGCAGAACTACGGATCTGAGCTTGGATTTGGATACCCTTTTCGGTGAACTTTCGAGATCTGCCAACAAATTCAAGGTTGACCTTCAAAATATTAATGTAGCCTTTGACCTTTTATCAAGGTCAAAGACTACCTGCTGTCAGAAAGATAAAATTTTTTGGGGTTTTCTTCATCTCAGCATTTCTAGTTTGAAACAGGTTGTAGAATTGCTCAAAACTGCATAGAGACATCAGAAATCAGCATTTTCCAGATCTACCCTATTTTGAGGTTAGTAGTTGCCTTTCAATTATTTTAGATTTCAAGTACATCTTCTTATAGGAAAATATAAGGTTTTCTCCTTTATTTATATTCTCCATAGATTGATTCAATTGTGCATTAACCTTTTGGTTGATCAATTTGGATCTCTCCTTTGGGAATTTGAATTTAGAAGTAGATCTCATATTTCCCCCATTCAATTAGGTGATTCCATTTCAACCTTATTCATTTTGGTGAACCCAACATACTTACTCTCCTTTCTTTTGTGGAATTTGATGCCCTGTTGTGTTTTATGGTGTTAGATTACTTTTTATCTTATTGGTATTATATTTATCTTTTATGTTAAATCTTGCATGCTAATTAGATTTCAAAAATACAAAAAAAATTACAAAATTTCTTTCAAAATACAAAAATATTCATGCTTTATGTGTTCTTAGGTTAGTGCATTTGCATTGAATTGTTTTATGAGCTTTACTACTACTAGTCCTACTTATAATATTCCAGTTAGAAGAAGTCATAGACTCATGGGTGCCTTTGATCCAAAATCTTCCTCTCCTTTCCTTAGGATCCCAGATGATAATTTGATTCTTCATGATTCCAATCCTATTATGGAGAAAAACTCTTCTCACTCATCTCATCATGAGGATGGCACTTTAAGAGTTCATCCTGAACAAGTCCAAAAACTTTCAACTGAACTTGATAAAATGGGTAATTGGCTTATTCAAGAGAACCATAATCAAGATTATATTCAAGCTACAAAGGCTCTTAAGAAATTTCTTCATGATAATGATCAAGGTGTTAACCTATTGCATGTTATTACTCATCTTGTCCATTCAAATGTTAAACCTCTATCTCAAGAAGCTCAAGACTTAGGGTTGATTCCTCCTATCACTAGTGTAGAACCCTCTTATAATCCTTTACCTAGTATTCCTACCTATACTCCTTCTTTGGTGACTGCGATGGTTCCCTTTGTTCCTATGAGTGTTCCTCTTTTGTCCCTCCCTACATCACAACCTTCATATCATAATGTTCCTTTTACTTATTCCAATTTGCTTCCAACTATAGTTCCTAGTGTTCCTCTAGTTATATCTACTATTCTTACAACTTCTTACACTATACCTAGTGTTTCTAATGTTGTTATTCCTCCCATTTCATCTAATGATTCAACAAACATCAGTTTGGCTCAAACTGTGTCATCCTTACAACAACAACTTGCTTCCCTAACTCAAAACAAGTTTAGTGTTCCTACATGTGACATGGGAAGTTCGTTGTCCCGAGACATTATTCATACTCCTGTTCCTCAGAAAGTTGATATGCCTCATCTTGAGGATTACAACAGAAAAGGAGATCTTGGTCATCATGTTAAAACATTCCAAATCCTTTGTAGTGATTATGCTCATGACCATAGGATTTTAGCCAAACTATTTTCTAGAACCTTCCGTGACAAGGCCTTACAATGGTATTGTTCCTTGCCTCCTTATTCTATTTATTCCTTTCCACAACTTGCCAATGCTTTTACTCAACAATTTCAAAACAACATTGGTCCACAAGTGTCTTTAACTGATTTCATACATTGTAAAAAAAATGCTAAGGAAAAATTGACTGAATTTATTGGTAGATTTAAGCATTTGTATGCTCATATTTCCTATCCTATTCTTGATATTGATATTTAGGGTATGTGCAGGATCATGAGGGGCCAAACTATGCCCTTAAGTGGCAATGAAAAATCAAACAATCAGGATTAGTCAACTTGGCATGAAAAAATGAACTAGTTATCGACCTAATATCAAAAAGTTGTAAGAATATAATTTGTAGGAAATTGAATGTAGTTTCTAAACTACTAAGCCTTTTCTAAAAAAAAATTAACATGATTGGTAAAAAGTATAGATTGCAATGTAGCACTACAAACATTTCAGCAAAAAAATAAGAAGTACGTGTATGTCTGACCACCCTAATCAAAAGCAAATGATAATATTTTTTTATAATATTCTATATATAAGTAGCTGACTCATGCCCAGATGTGACGCATATTTTTTGGTATTTTTATTCCAAACAGATAATTAATTATGATTTTTTGCTACAGAACTTTCAGAATTTAAAAAATCTCGTGTCTAACCACCTTAACTCATTGAAAACTTATCATAATTCAAATTTTTTTAATTTTTTCTTATACTAGATGAAGCATAGAATGTGACACATCTTTCAGATTTCAAAAATGTTATACCATTTGAAAGATATAGTCATTTTTTAATCAGTATCTAAATCAACACTTTAGAGGTAGCTCAATTAGAAAATAACTAATAATTACTTAACAAATTCAAAATTTGACAGCAATTATATTGATAGAAAGCTGATAATCTCCTTAAGATACCCTTTTCATTTTATCAAATTCAGGTGAAAAAAAAGTCGTCAGCTATATGGTCAAAGTCTGGAACTAAGAGAAACAAAAGAAAAACATGTTTTTGTGACACTTGAAGAGTTGACCAGGTAGGTTTGGTGCACAGACCAATACCGAGCCTAATCGGGTACCCGATATTTTCGGGTACCCGAATCTGGCGGCAGAATTTCAAATTTTTGCTTTGCCTCCACTTTCTCTAATTTCTAATTTCAAAATTTGGTTCCACTTTATCAATTATAGTTATATAATTGATAGTTATATATTTGATATATATTTGATAGTTATTAGTTATATATTAAATATTATATAATATCAATTATATATTAATTGTTATATATTAGTTATATATTAAATATTATATAATATCAATTATATATTAAATGTTATATTTAATATTATTTAATATATATTAATATTAAAAACTATATATTAGATTATATATTATATATAATATATAATATTATATATTAAATATTATATAATATACATTTTACATTTTAAATATTATTTAATATGATTCAGAGCACGAGCATGAGTCCCTACAGTGGCATAGTAGTGCCTTTTATAGGTGCCAAAAACCCTAGCTATGCAGAAATGGAGGCTTTGAAGAATAGTTCACTGGAGGTGGATTATAGAAGCAGAGGGCAAGAGAATCACTCTGTTTCCACCACTTGTGGCTATGAAATGGTATCTTTCCCTGCTTTTTCAACCGAAATGCTAAATTGTAAAGGTTCTCAAAATAGATTCTAGTCGTGCCAGATAATTGTACCACGCTTATTGATAATCTGGTAGCTGAACAGAGTCATTGGGAGGTTAAACAAGAACAACCGGATGGATCTTTGAACCGGTCAAAGATTATGGAGAGCAGGGAAGGGTTTGGTAAAATGAGCAGTTGTACTAGAAATGATGCACGTGCCGTAGAACTGACCGCATTAATAAATTTAGAGAAGAGATTAGTGGCGACACGACATTATGAGGAAATCCTTGCCATTTCGATGGTGCCCCCCACCCCCGTGATATTATGAAGAATGTCTTACTGCTTCAATGTTGGCACCACCTCTGTCTCAGACTTTCATCATTGCTTCTCATCAGTACTCTGAAATATGGCAGGGATTGTAGGCACATTATTACCCCTAGGGATTGGGATTGAGATATCACACGTTAGGACCCCTAGGGAGTCCCCATGACCCCTTATGACACATTGGAATGCTCAAATGTGTCTTCAGAGGTCTTAGGACCTCTTCAAACACACTTGAACATTCCAATGTGTCAAAAGAGGTCATTGGGACTCCCTAGGGGTTCTATTATGTCTTATCACGCGTTAGGACCCCTAGGGAGTCCCCATGACCCCTTTTGACACATTGGAATGCTCAAGTGTGTCTTAAGGGGTTCTACGACCCCTTAAGACACACTTGAGCATTCCAATGTGTCAAAAGGGGTCATGGGGACTCCCTAGGGGTCCTAGTATGCCTTATCACGTGTTAAGATTCATAAGGAGTCCCCATGACCCCTTATGACACATTGGAACACTCAAGTGTGTCTTAAGGGGTCCTACGACCCATTAAGACACACTTGAGCATTCCAATGTGTCAAAAGGGGTCATTGGGACTCCCTAGGGGTCCTAGTATACTTTATCACATGTTAGGACCCCTAGAGAGTCCTCATGACCCCTTTTGACACATTGGAATGCTCTAGTGTGTCTTAAAGGGTCCTACAACCCCTTAAGAGACACTTGAGCATTCCAATGTGTCAAAAGGGGTCATTGGGACTCCCTAGGGGTCCTAGTATGCCTTATAACGCGTTAGGACCCCTAGAGAGTCCTTATGACCCCTTTTGACACATTGGAATGCTCAAGTGTGTCTTAAAGGGTCCTACGACCTCTTAAAACACACTTGAGCATTCCAATGTGTCAAAAGGAGTCATTGGGACTCCCTAGGGGTCCCAGTATGCCTTATCACATGTTAGAATCTATAGAGAGTCCTCATGAACCCTTTTGACACATTTCAATGTTGTAGTGTGTCTTAAGGGGTCTTAGGACCCCTTAAGACACAATTGAGCATTCCAATGTGTCAAAAGAGATCATGGGAACACCCTAGGTGTTCTAATGCATGATAAGGCATACTAGGACCCCTAGGCAGTCCCCATGACCCTTTTTGACACATTAGAATGTTCAAGTTTGTCTTAAGGGGTATTAGGACCCCTTAAGACACACTTGGGAATTCTAATGCATCAAAATGGGTCATGGGGACTCCCTAGGTGTCCTAATGCACCTTATCACACATTAGGACATCCAGGGAGTCCCCATGACCCCTTTTGACGCATTAGAATGCTCAAGTGTGTCTTAAGGGGTCCTAATACCCCTTAAGACACACTTGAACATACCAATATGTCAAAAGGGGTCATGGAGACTCTCTAGGGGTCCTAACATGTGATAAGGCATACTAGGACCCCTAGGGAGTCCCCATGACCCCTTTTGACACATTAGAATGCTCAAGTGTGTCTTAAGGGATCCTAATACCACTTAAGACACACTTGAGCATTATAATGTGTCAAAAGGGGTTCTCGGGACTCCCTAGGGGTACTAGTACACCTTATCACACATTAGGGCACCTAGAGAGTCCCCGGGTATGTGCAGGATCATGAGTGGCCAAACTATGCCCTTAAGTGGCAATGAAAAATCAGACAATCAGGATTAGTCAACTTGGCGTGAAAAAATGAACTAGTTATCAAATTAATATCAAAAAGTTGTAAGAATATAATTTGTAGGAAATTGAATGTAGTTTCTAAACTACTAAGCCTTTTCTGAAAAAAAATTAATATGATTGGTAAAAAGTATAGATTGCAATGCAGCACTACAAACATTTCAGCAAAAAAATAAGAAGTACGTGTATGTCTGACCACCCTAATCAAAAGAAAATGATAATATTTTTTTATAATATTCTATATATAAGTAGTTGACTCATGCTCGGATGTGACGCATATTTTTTGGTATTTTTATTCCAAACAAATAATTAATTATGATTTTTTTTCTACAACGCTTTCATAATTTAAAAAATCTCATGTCTGACCACCTTAACTCATTGAAAACTTATCATAATTCAATTTTTTTTAATTTTATCTTATATTGTTTGAAGCATAGAATGTGACGCATCTTTCAGATTTTAAAAATGTTATACGATTTGAAAGTTATAGCTATTTTTCCATCAGTATGTCAATTAGAACTTTAGACGTAAGTGAACTAGAAAATAACTAATAAATACTTAACGAATTGAAAATCTGATACCACTTATATTGATGGAAAGCTGACAATCATCTGAACAAACCCTTTTCGTTTTATCGAAATCGGGTGGAAAAAAAGTAATCAACCTAATGGTCGAAGTGTTGACATAAGAAAAACAGAGAAAAAACACATTTTTTGCACACCTTCAGCGTTGACCATGGAGCTTTGGTTTCCAAAGCTATTACCCGATTTTTCTTTAATTTCAAATTTGAAAAGTTTCCCCCTCCCACTCTTTTTTTATTTCCCTTTAATTTTGATGTTTTTTTCTTTCACCCTGAGAATGAATAATTTATATATTTTATATTTAGGTTTTATATTTTATGTTTTATATTTTATATTATATAGTATATATATTATATATTATTTATTTATATTATATATTCAATAATATCAATTTAAACGACCTAAGTATATAGTCCGTTCAGATTTATATTAAATGTAATATTTTTATATTATAATATAAATGTTACATAATATATATGTATATATTATAAATTATATATTAAATATTGTTGTGTATATAATATAATAAAATATAATATAATCTCTAATATATATAATATATAAAATGAATAGGACATTAATATATTGTATATTTGATAATATATATTAAATGTAATATCTAATATATCTTATAATATATATATTATATATTTAGTCTATTAAATATTATATTTTTTCAAATGTTTTATATATTATTTTAATATTTAATTTAAGTTATAACAGATCCTCTCATGAGACAACAGGTCGAATCGGGGTCGCTAGACGTCTTAAGGGGTAATTAGGGTTTGTGAGGCAACTTCGGATGTACAGTGATCATTTGGAAAGCAATAGGGCATGTCCAAGTACCAATGTACCAAATTTTAACAACTTTTTCCTAGTCCAACTTGAAAAGGGTCCATAGGGTGCTCTCAAGAGACCACATGTCCAATCAATGTCGCTAGGCATCTTAAGGGGTCATTAGGGCTCATGAGACAACCTTTGATGCATGATGACCATTTGGAATGCATTAGGACATGTCAGAGGACCTAACTCCACAATTTAGATAAATTTTGATTAGTCAAACTCAAAAAGGGTCCATGGGGTGCTCTTGGGAGACCATTATGTGGTTCGGGGTCGATAGGTGACTTAAGGGGTCATCGGGGTTCCAAATGAAACTTTCAATGAATGGTGATCCTTTGGAATGCATTAGGACATATCAGATGACCTACGTACCAAATTTGGATAACTTTTTCCTAGTAGAACTCGAAAGGGGTCCATGGGGTGCTCTCGGGAGACCACATGTCGAATCGGGGTCGGTACCTGCCTGTTAAGAGGTCATTAGGGTTCCAAATGAAACTTTGATGGAACGGTCACCCTTTGGAACACATTAGGATATGTCATAGGACCTATGTACCAAATTTGGATGACTTTTGCCTAGTAAAACTCAAAAGGGGTCCATGGTGTGCTCTCGGGAGACCACATGTCGAAATGGGGTCGGTAGGCCTATTAAGGGGTCATTAGGGTTCCAAATAAAACTTTGATAGAATGGTGACCCTTTGGAATGCATTAGGACATGTCATAGGACCTGCGTACCAAATTTAGATGACTTTTTCTTATTAGAACTCGAAAGGGGTCTATGGGGTGCTCTGGGGAGACCTCATGTCGAATCGGGGTTGGTAGTCCTATTAACGGGGCATTAGAGTTTGAAATGAAACTTTGATGGAATGGTGACCCTTTGGAATGCATTAGGACATGTAAGAGGACCTAATTCCATGATTCATATGACTTTTTCCCAAAATAACTCGAAAGGGGTCCATGGGTTGCTCTCGGGAGACCTCATGTCGAATCGGGGTCAGTAGGCTTGTTAAGGGGTCATTGGGGTTACAAATGAAACTTCGATAGAATGGTGACCCTTTGGAATGAATTAGAACATGTCAGAGGAACTACATACCAAATTTGGATGACTTTTGCCTAGTAGAATTTGAAAGGGGTCCATGGGGTGCTCTCGGGAGACCACATGTCAAATCGGGGTGGATTGGCCTGTTAAGGGGTCGTTAGGGTTTGAAATGCAACTTCAATGGAACAATGACCATTTGGAATGTATTAGGACATGTCATAGGACCTACATACCAAATTTGGATGACTTTTTCCTAGTAGAACTTGAAAGGGGTCCATGGGGTGCTCTCGAGAGACCTCATGTCGAATCAGGGTCGGTAGGCCTGTTATGGGGTCATTAGGGTTCCAAATGAAACTTTGATAGAATGGTGAGCCTTTGGAACACATTAGGACATATCATACGACCTATGTAAAAAATTTGGATGACTTTTCCCTAGTAGAACTTGAAAGGGGTCCATGAGGTGCTCTCGAAAGACCTCATGTCGAATCGGGGTCGGTAGGCCTATTAAGGGGTCATTAGGGTTTGAAATGAAACTTCAATGGAATGGTGACCCTTTGGAACATATTATGACATGTTAGAGGATCTATGTATCAAATTTGGATAGCTTTTTCCAAGTATAACTCGAAAGTGGTCTATGGGGTGCTCTCGGGAGACCACATGTCGAAACGGGGTCGGTAGGCCTATTAAAGGGTCATTAGGGTTCCAAATGCAACTTTGATGGAATAGTGACCATTTGGAATGCATTACAACATGTCATAGGACCTATGTACCAAATTTGGACTAAGTTTTTCTATTATAACTCGAAAGGGGTCCATGGGGTGCTCTTAGGAGACCTCATGTCGAATCGGGGTTGGTAGGCCTGTTAAGGGGTCATTAGGGTTCTAAATGCAACTTTTATGAAAAAATGACCCTTTAGAATGCATTAGGACATGTCAAAGGACCTATGTACCAAATTTGGATGACGTTTCCCTAGTAGAACTCAAAAGGGGTCCATGGGGTGCTCTCGAGAGACCACATGTTGAATCAAGGTCGGTAGGCTTGTTAAGCTGTCATCCAAATGAAACTTTGATGGAATAGTCACCCTTTGGAAAAAATTAGGATATGTCATAGGACCTATGTACCAAATTTGGATGACTTTTTCTTACTAGATCTTGTAATGGGTTCATGGGGTGCTCTCGGGAGACCACATGTCGAAATAGGGTCGTTAGGCCTATTAAGGGGTCAATAGGGTTTGAAATGCAACTTCAATGGAACAGTGACCCATTGTAACACATTAGAACATGTCATAGGACCTATTTACCAAATTTGGATGACTTTTTCCTAGTAGAACTCAAAAGGGGTTAATGGGGTGCTCTCGGGAGACTACATGTCGAAACGGGGCCGGTAGACCTGTTAAGGGGTCAATAGCATTCGAAATGAAACTTTGATGGAATGGTGACCCTTTGGAACACATTAGGAAATGTCAAAGGACCTAATTCCATGATTTAGATTACTTTTTCCTAGTAGAACTTGAAAGGGGTCCATGGGGTGCTCTCGGGAGACCACATGTGAAATCGGGGTCGGTAGGCCTGTTAAGGGGTTATTAGGGTTCAAAATGCAACTTTGATGGATCAGGGACCCTTTGTAATGTATTAGGACATGTCAGAGGACCTATGTACCAAATTTAGATGACTTTTTCCTAGTAGAACTCAAAAGGGGTCCATGGGGTGCTCTCGGGACACCACATGTTGAATCAGGGTTGGTAGGCCTGTTAAGGAGTCATTAGGGTTCCAAATGCAACTTCTATGGAATGGTGACCCTTTGGAACCCATTAGGACATGTTAGAGGACCTACGTACCAAATTTGCAAGACTTTTGCCTAGTAGAACTCAAAAGGGGTCCATGGGATGCTCTCGGGACACCACATGTCAAATCAAGATCGGTAGGCCTATTAAGGGGTCATTACATTTCCAAATGAAACTTTGATGGAATGGAGACCTTTTTCAATGCATTAAGACATATTAGAGGACCTACGTACCAAATTTAGATGACTTTTTCCTAGTAAAACTCGAAAGGGGTCCGTGGGGTGGTCTCGAGACACCACATGTCGAATCGGAGTCAACAGTCCCGTTAAGGGGTCATTAGGGTTTCAAATGAAACTTTGATGCAATGATGACCCTTTAGAATGCATTAAGACGTGTCAGAGGACCCCTTAAGACACACTTAAGCATGGTAATGCATACTAGGACCCCTAGGGAGTCCCCATGACCCCTAGGAGTCCTAAGGCATGATAAGGCATACTAGGACTCCAAGGGAGTCCCTATGACCCCTTTTGATGCATTGGAATGCTCAAGTCTATCTTAAGGTGTCCTACAACCCCTTAAGATAGACTTGAGCATTCCAATGCATCAAAAGTGGTCATGGGGACTCTTTAGGGGTCTTAACGTGTGATAAGGTGTACTAGGACCCCTAGAGAGTCCCCATGACCCCTTTTGACACATTGGAACCTCAAGTGTGTCCTAAGGGGTCATAGGACCCCTTAGGACACACTTGAGGGTTCCAATGTGT
This sequence comes from Chamaecyparis obtusa, assembly GCA_027943335.1. Classification (NCBI taxonomy): domain Eukaryota; kingdom Viridiplantae; phylum Streptophyta; class Pinopsida; order Cupressales; family Cupressaceae; genus Chamaecyparis; species Chamaecyparis obtusa. The sequence continues at coordinate 213,837 of BSBK01010680.1, forward strand.
CAAAAGGGGTCATGGGGACTCTCTAGGGGTTCTAACACATGATAAAGCTTACTAAGGCCCATAGGGAGTCCCCATGACCCCTTTTGATACATTGTAATGTTCAAGTGTGTCTAAAGGGGTCTTAGGACCTCTTAAGACACACTTGAGCATTCCTATTTGTCAAAAGGGGTCATGGGGACTCCCTAGGGGTCTTAAGGCATGGTAAGGCATACTAGGACCCTTAAGGAGTCCCAATGACCCCTTTTGACCCCTAGGACCCCTTAAGAGACACTTGAGTATTCCAATGTGTCAAAAGGGGTCATTGGGACTCCCTAGGGGTCTTAACGCATGATAAGGCATACTAGGACCCCTAGGGAGTCCTCATGACCCCTTTTGAAACATTGGAACACTCAAGTGTGTCTTAAGGGGTCCTAATACCCCTTAAGACACACTTGAGCATTCCAATGTGTCAAAAGGGGTCATGGGGATTCTCTAGGGTTCCTAACATGTGATAAGGCATACTAGGACCCCTAGGGAGTCCCCATGAACCCTTTTGACACATTGGAATGCTCAAGTGCATCTTAAAGGGTTGTAGGACCCCTTAAGACACACTTGAGCATTCAAATGTGTCAAAAGGAGTCATGGGGACTCCCTAGAGGTCCTAGTATGCATTATCACATCTTAGGACACCTACAAAGTCCCCACGACCCCTTAGGACACATTGGAATACTCAAGTGTGTCTTAAGGGGTATTAGGACCCCTTAAGACATACTTGAGCATTCCAATGTGTTAAAAGGGGTTATGGGGACTCCTTAGGGGTCTTAATATGCCTTATCATGCCTTAGGACCCTTAAGGAGTCCCCAGGACCTTTTTTGACACATTGGAATGCTCAAGTATGTCTTAAGGGGTCCTAATACACCTTATCACATGTTAGGACCCCTAGAGAGTTTCCATGAACCCTTAAGACACATTGGAATGCTCAAGTGTGTCTTAAGGGTTCGTACGACCCCTTAAGACACACTTGAGCATTCCAATGTGTCTTAAGGGGTCATGGGGACTCCCTAGGGGTCCTAATACACCTTATCATGTGTTAGGACCCCTAGAGAGTCCCCATGACCCCTTAAGACACATTGAAATGCTCAAGTGTGTCTTAAGGGGTCATAGGACCCCTTAAGACACACTTGAGCATTTCAATGTGTCAAAAGGGGTTATGCAGACTCCCTAGGGGTCTTCATACGCCTTATCATGCCTTAGGACCCCTAAGGAGTCCCCGGGACCCCTTTTGACACATTGAAATGCTCAAGTATGTCTTAAGGGGTCCTAATACATCTTATCACACATTAGGACCCCTAGAGAGTCTCCATGAACCCTTAAGACACATTGGAATGCTCAATTGTGTCTTAAGGGGTCGTACGACCCCTTAAGACACAATTGAGCATTTCAATGTGTCTTAAGGGGTCATGGGGACTCCCTAGGGGTCCTAGTACGCCTTATCATGCGTTAGGACCCATAGAGAGTCCCCATGACCCCTTAAGACACATTGGAATGCTCAAGTGTGTCTTAAGTGGTCATAGGACCCCTTAAGACACACTTGAGCATTCCAATGTGTCAAAAGGGGTTATGGGGACTCCCTAGGGGGTCTTAATACATCTTATCATGCCTTAGGACCCCTTAGGAGTCTCCAGGACCCCTTTTGACATATTAGAATGCTCAAGTATGTCTTAAGGGGTCCTAATACATTTTATCACACGTTAGGATGCCTAGAGAGTCTCCATGAACCCTTAAGACACATTGGAATGCTCAAGTGTGTCTTAAGGGGTCATATGACCCCTTAAGACACACTTGAGCATTCCAATGTGTCTTAAGGGGTCATGGGGACTCCCTAGGGGTCCTAGTACACCTTATCACATGTTAGGACCCTTAGAGAGTCCCCATGACCCCTTAAGACACACTTGAGCATTCCAATATGTCTTAAGGGGTCATGGGGACTCTCTAGGGGTCCTAGTATGTCTTAGGACCCCTAGGGAGTCCGCATGACCCCTTTTGACACATTAGAATGCTCAAATATGTCTTAAGAGGTATTAGGACCCCTTAAGACACACTTAAGTGTTCCAATGTGTCAAAAAAGGTCATGGGGACTCCCTAGGGGCCCTAGTATGCCTTATCACACGTTAGGACCCCTAGGGACTCCCCATGACCCCTTAAGACACATTGGAATACTAAAGTGTTCCAATGTCTATTAAGGGGTCATGGGGACTCCTTAGGGGTCCTAGTACACCTTATCACACCTTAGGACCCCTAGAGAGTCCCCATGACCCCTCTTGACACATTGGAATGCTCAAGTGTGTCTTAAGGGGTCGTAGGACCCCTTAAGACACACTTGAGCATTTCAATGTGTCAAAAGGGGTCATGGGGACTACCTAGGGGTCCTAGTACGCCTTATCACCTGTTAGGACCCCTAGAGAGTCCCCATTACCCCTTAAGACACATTTGAGCATTCTAATGTGTCAAAAAGGGTCATGGAAACTCCCTAAATGTCCTAATACATGATAAGGCGTACTAGGACCCCTAGGGAGTCCCCATGACCCTTTTTGACACATTGGAATTCACAAGTGTGTCTTAAGGGGTATAAGGATCCCTTAAGACACACTTGAGCATTCTAATGTGTCAAAATGGGTCATGGGGACTCCCTAGGTGTCCTAATGTGCATTAGGACACCTAGGGAGTCCCCATGACCCCTTTTGACACATTGAAATCATCAAGTGTGTCTTAAGGGGTCCTACGACCCCTTAAGACACACTTGAGCATTCCAATGTGTCAAGAGGGGTCATTGAGACTCTCTAGGTGTCATAGTATGCTTTATCACATGTTAGGACCCCTAGAGAGTCTCGATGACCCCTTTTGACACATTGAAAAGCTCTAGTGTGTCTTAAGGGGTCCTACCCTAGAGAGTCTCGATGTTAGATAAGGTGTACTAGGACCCCTTAAGACACACTTGAGCATTCTAATGTGTCAAAAGGGGTGATGGGAACTCCCTACATGTCCTAATACATGATAAGGCATACTAGGACCCCTAGGGAGTCCCCGTGACCCCTTTTGACTCATTGGAATGCTCAAGTGTGTCTTAAGGGGTCTTAGGACCCCTTAAGACACACTTGAGCATTCCAATGCATCAAAAAGACCCCTTAAGACACACTTGAGCATTCTAATGCGTCAAAAAGGGTCATGGGGACTCCCTAGGTGTCCTAATGCACATTAGGACACCTAGGGAGTCCCCATGACCCCTTTTAACACATTGGAATGGTCAAGTGTGTCTTAAGGGCTCCTACGACCCTTTAAGACACACTTGAGCATTCCAATGTGTCAAAAGGGGTCATCGGGACTCCCTAGGGGTCGTAACATGTGATAAGGCATATTAAGAACCCTAGGGCATCTCGATGACCCCTTTTAACACATTGCAATGCTCCAGTGTGTCTTAAGGGGTCCTACGACCCATTAAGACACACTTGAGCTTTCCAATGTGTCAAAAGGCATCATGGGAACTCCCTAGGTGTCCTAATGTGTGATAAGGAGTACTAGGACCCCTAAGGAGTCCCCATGACCTTTTTTGACACATTAGAATGCTCAAGTGTGTCTTAAGGGGTATTAAGACCCCGTAAGACACACTTGAGCATTTTAATGTGTCAAAAGAGGTCATGGGGACTCCCTAGGCATCCTAGAGCATGATAAGGCATACAAGGACACCTAGGGAGTCCCCATGACCCCTTTTGACACATTCAAATGCTCAAGTGTGTCTTAAGGGGTCCTAATACCCCTTAAGACACACTTGAACATTCTAATGTGTCAGATAAGGTGTACTAGGACCCCTAGGGAGTCCCCATGACCCCTTTTGACACATTAGAATGCTCAAGTGTGTCTTAAGGGGTCCTACGACCCCTTAAGACACACTTGAGCATTCCAATGTGTCTGAAGTGATCATGGAGACTCTCTAGGGGTCCTATGGCATGATAAGACATACTATGACCCCTAGGGAGTCTCCATGACCCCTTTTGACGCATTAGAATGCTCAAGTGTGTCCTAAGGGGTCCTACAACCCCTTAAGACACACTTGAGCATTCCAATGTGTCTTAAGGGTTCATGGGGACTCTCTAGGTGTCCTAATGTGTGATAAGGTGTACTAGTACCCCGAGGGAGTCCCCAGAACCCTTTTTGACACATTAGAATGCTCAAGTGTGTCTTAAGTGGTATTAGGATCCTAGGACCGCTTAAGACACACTTGAGCATTCCAGTGGACCCCTAAGGAGTCTCTCTCTACCTCCAGTGAACTATTCTTCAAAGCCTCCATTTCTGCGTAGCTAGGGTTTACGACGCCTGTAAAAGGCACATTTAATACAAAGATTTAGCCGACGACCTTTAAAGACCTAAAAGAAATGAGAAAAAAATTTAGGCCAAAAATACATACCAGATTTATGTATGTAGTACCGTAAGCTTGAACAATCCAGCTGGCTTCCTCTACTAAGGCATGAAGAACATAATTAATGTATGCTCTAGGAGGAAGATTATAATTTCCATATTTCTGCAAGAGTTTCTCCTTAATTTGTAATATTATATATAATATATTAGTATACATTAGTATATGTATTATATATATATATATATATATATATATATATATATATATATTATATACATGTTAGTATATATTATACATTAGTATATATATAATATATTATATATATTAGTATATTTAATACATTAATATATATAATACATTAGTACATATATAATATACATTATATATATCATATGCCTCTTTTTTATAGATATATTATATACATAAATATATGTAAAAGTTTAATTGTTTTCATTTGCTCCCGCCGATTTTTCATTGGCAGGAGAATATCAGGTACCCGATATTTTCAGGTACCCAATTTTTCCCAGGCAATATTTGACCAAAATATTCCCTGTCCCCATAGAGTAGACAATCACAGGATTTTATACTTTTTTCACGTGTTGCAAAACAAAAAATGTGATTTGGGGCCCATTGTTTGATTTTTGTCGACTTGTGGTCTCATCATGGGAAGCACCAGTCATCGAAAGGCTAAACGCAAGAGGAAGCTGACATATGATGAAATTCAGGCATATAGGGAAAAAGATAAGGAAAATCACCGAAGAAGGAGAGAAGGTATGTTAAACATTAATCAAGGTGACCCCGTAAATGTAGTTGTAAGTGAAGAGGATGTTCAATTTGAAAATGCATAGATGGAGATTGAAAATGTAGACTTTGGGAACAAAAATGTTGCACAAGAACCACATGAATTTTATACATCTCCAAATTATATGTGAAATCAAGTCCCTTGCAATAAAGATAATCAATCTTTAAATTTGGGGCTTTCAAGAACACCTAAATGGTTAATTGAAATTGAGGAGAACATTATAAATAATTGGGAAGGAAAGAGATCACATAGAACCATTAGGTTGTGGGCTTCAAGACTTTATGATCAATTTTTTTGAAACAAGACATTGGTTGAGAAATGTCAAATTTTTGTGCAGTTGTTAAAGATGCAAAAGATGAGACCCATGCTTGTGAAATTGAAGATCCGTGTGAACAAGAAAATGGAGAGAAATGCCATTGTTGTGAAGAATCTTTTCAATGCTCTCAATAGCATTCAGAAGACTAGTAGAGAAAAAGACAAGAGAGTTGCTCATAGGGTTATTACAACCTCCTTAGTAAGTCATCAATTGAGAAAGGCTCGTTTGATGAGACAAACTTGTGTTGACTTCAATATAGACCGTAAAACTTTGGGTAGAGCACTTGCAAGAAGAGAAGGACTTGATGATCCCCTTCAAATTGATACATGGGCTTATGGTGGGAGACTTCCACGTTTCGATAAGAAGCTAACAGATGTTGTCAAGGATGAAATTCAACAATTTTGGGATGCTAACTCAAGAGTGTCACCAAATGCGAAGGATGTCTTGAAGTTGAGAGTTGGCAATCGAGACCACACTCCACATCCTAAACATTATGTGGAGGTAAGTCAAACAATATTGTATAAAAAATTTTGTGAGACACATCCAACATTGAAAATATCACAAAGGTCTTTTGAATCCGTGAAACAATTTTATTGTATACCCCTTAAGATTCGAAATACATGTTGTTGCAAATATCATGTTGAGTTTTCAATGCATCATGAATTATTACGGTCCATTCATTCTACTTTGCATACTAATGAAATGCTAGAGGATTGTGGTGCAAGTGGTCTTCCCAAATCATCAAGAGACTTGCTAGATCAATTTTTATGTCAAAGAGATGATGGTTGTTTATTTTACAAAAAAGATTGCTTAAATGCCAAGTGCTCAGAATGTGGTGGCTTGTCCAAGTTTAGAACATGTTTTCATGAGGGTTTGGAACACAATTTTGGAAAGACACTTGTCCAAAAAAAAGGTATATGAAACAGTGAAATATACATTGAAGAGTGGAGGTGAAGGCTCTAGATGTGAGTTAGTTGCAAATGAATACAATGTTGCTGATTTTATCTCAGATTTCGAGACAAATCTTTTTTACAAGTATGCAAGGCATAGTCATAGGTCTCAATGGTTGGATCAACAATTTAGGACATGTAAGGACACTTTCCCCATTGGAACTATTATATCTGTTATAGACTTTGCAGAGAACTATACATTGCAGCACCAAAATGAGACTCAAGCTCAATATTACAATTTGATTCAGGTTGCTATTTTTGTACACATCACATATAGACATTCCCCTGATAGCACAAAAGATGAGTGAAAGATAATCAAAGAGTACCATTTTTATATGAGCGATGACAAGTCTCACTCTCATGGGTTTGTTCAACATTGTTTCCAGAACTATTTTGACTTCTTGTAGGAAAATGGTATTGCTATGGATATGCATCTCATTTGGTCAGATAATTGCACCGGTCAATTTAAGAATGCCAGAATGTTTTATTAGTTGTGTAGAATGCATGTGGAGAGAGGTGTACCTCATATTTGGAGTTTTTTTGAGTCAGGGCATGGGCAAGGGGAACATGACGGAGCAGGTGCATGTGTGAAGAGAGCTCTAGTTAAGGAGCAATTGAGGATTTCAGGTGATGTACTTCTTGATGCTCATTCTATTGTTGATTGGTGTACTTTAGCATTGTCATAGGGGGGGACTCTTGATTCTACAGTGCATAGATTCTTTTGGTTGGTTGAGGAGGGAACTATAGGAGATAGATTGGATTGTCAAACAGTGAAAGACTCTACAAAAATGCATTCATTCCGAAGCTCCAATAGTAGTACATGGACCATTTGGACATGAGAGTTGGCTTGTTTTTGCCCCATGTGTTTTTAGTATGCTTGGGATCATTGCAAGTCAAGTGAGTGGGTGGATACATGGGTTCCACAGTATCTGACTCCTTTATCTTTGACACTCTCTATAAGAAATGATGACATGGACACTTCAGTTGACTATGACCATCTTTCAGATCTTTTGAAGCTAGGAGATGTTTTTGCATTGGTTGCACCACAAGGGAATGATGAGAGGTCAGATTATTGGTTAGCACATTGTGTACAAGGTAAACAGAAGCTTGTACAATCGATGACAGATGGTGATGGGTTCACATATCCTACTAGTTCAGTTGTTGTTACAGGAACATGGTTGCGAACATACATGATTAGAAAGAATGGAGTTCCCGCATTTGAAGACTATGAGAAGCACAAAACTATTCTGATGTATTCACACCTTGTTATAGCAACAAATGTTAAGTTGTCAAAGCATCATGGAAGACCAAAGACAAAAGAACATTGGACTATTACTACTGTTGATCATGAAGCACTATTAGAGACCTTAAAGCAAAGAGATGACCCTTCAGGAACACTTGACTAGGTAATAAGTTAACTTAGTGCATTATTTTCTAAGTTTGTTAAGCTTAATTTCAATACATTAATTTGACCTTTCTTAGATTGTATTTTGAGTCAATAAACTTGGTTTTGTATGTGGAATGTAACTTGTGCAAGAGCACCTATGAAGATGCTTATGGTCACCATGGATCCAATCAGAGATAGAAGGACAAAATGATACTTAATGGTTAATCAAGATCTTTTGAAGCCTATAATGGCAATTTGTAACAATCAATTTGATTTAAAAATTAAATGTCCTTAAACTCTTCATAAGGACTTATGATCAAAATCATGTATGGGTGGCCAATAGTGCTAAGAAGAGATATTACATGTCATATACTTATGTCATTTGCATGGTTTGAATTGTTACATGTTTGATTTTTGTTTGTAATGCTTTAAAGATATAATTTTTTATCATTTCAAAAAATCTATAAAAGTTAAACCTCAAACATAATAAGCTCCACAGTTCAAATTTAACAAGCTTAATCATGATTAATTTCACAGTTCAAATTTCAAACATACCATTAACAGTCAGTTGAAAGTGGCTCATATCTCAGACCTCATGAGAGGTATTGAAAAAATGTCAAGTGCTATAAGATCATATTTTTGAGGTCTACAATAACCTCTCTTAGTTTTGGGGGATTTGACTTCGTTTGCATTTGGCAAGGCAATCTCAGTCGATGCCAAAACTTGCAGTGAGGGTCAGTTGAAAGTGGCTCAGCAGCATATATTTCAAACCATCTAACATGGCATCGAACCATCTACTCCATTGGCTCCAGTTGGCTAGGTAAAAGCCAATGACAACCCCATTCTACCCACAGAGTCATCGGAACACTCACGACCACGCTCGACCCAAGTGACCCCAAGGTGCACTAAGCACGATTGGGCCGCGATCTTCTGGGACTCGTATCTTGGACCTCATGAGAGGTATCAAAAAATTGTCAGGTGTTACAAGATCATGTTTTTGAGGTCTACAAAAACTTCTCTCAGCTTTGGGCGATTCAACTTCATTTGCATTTGGCAAGGCGATCTCAGTCGATGCCAAAACTTGTAGTGAGGGTCAATTGAAAGTGGCTCAGCAACATATCTTTCAAACCATCTGACCTGGCATCAAATCGTCTTCTCCATTGGCTTTGGTTGGCTGGGTAAACACCAGTGACAACCCCATTCTTCCCACAGAGTCACCAGAACGCTCGTGACCATGCTTGACCCAAGTGACCCCAAGGTACACTAAGCACGATTGGGTAGTGATCTTATGGGGCTCATATCTTGGACCTCGTGAGAGGTATTGACAAACTATCAGGTGTTACAAGATCATGTTTTCAAGGTCTACAATAACCTCTCTCAATTTTGGGCGATTTGACTTCATTTGCATTTGGCAAGGCGATCTCAGTCGATGCCAAAACTTGCAGTGAGGGTTAGTTGAAAGTGGCTCAGCAGCATATCTTTCAAACCATCTGACCTGCATCAAACTATCTACACCATCAGCTCTGATTGGCTGGGTAAACACCAATGACAACCCCGTTCTACCCACAGAGTCAACGGAACGCTTATGACCACACCTAACCCAAGTGACCCCAAGGTACACTACGCATGATTAGGCAGCGATCTTCTGGGGCTCATATCTTGGACCTCATGAGACCTATTGACAAACTATCAGGTGTTATAGGATCATGTTTTCAAGGTCTACAATAACCTATCTCAATTTTGGGTGATTCAACTTCTTTTGCATTTGGCAAGGCGATCTCAGTCGATGCCAAAACTTGCAGTCAGGGTCAGTTGAAAGTGGCTCAGCAACATATCTTTCAAACCATCTGACCTGGAATCAAATCATCTACTCCATTATCTCTAGTTGGTTAGGTAAACACCAGTGACAACCTCATTCTACCCACAGAGTGACCAGAATGCTCGCAACCACGCTTGACCCAAGTGACCCTAAGGTGCACTAAGCACAATTGGGCAGCGATCTTCTGGGGCTCATATCTCAGACCTCGTGAGAGCTATCAACAAACTATTAGGTGCCATGAGATCATTTTTTTGAGTTCTACAATAACCTCTCTCAGTTTTGGGCGATTGGACTTCGTTTGTATTTGGCAAGGCGATCTCAGTCGATGCCAAAACTTGCAGTCAGGGTCAATTGAAAGTGGCTTAGCATCGTATCTTTCAAACCATCTAACCTAGCATCGAATCATTTGCACCATTAGCTCTGGTTGGCTGGGTAAATGCTAGTGACAACCCCATTCTACCCACAGAGTCACCGGAATGCTCATGACCATGCTTGACCCAAGTGACCCCAAGGTGCACTAAGCATGATTGGGCAGTGATCTTCTGGGGCTCATATCTTGGACCTCATGAGAGGTATTGACAAACTAATAGGTGTTTCAAGATCATGTTTTTGAGGTCTACAATAACCTCTCTCAATTTTGGGCGATTCGACTTCGTTTGTATTTGGCAAGGCGATCTCAGTCGATGCCAAAACTTGCAGTCAGGGTCAGTTGAAAGTGGCTTAGCAGCGTATCTTTCAAACCATCTGACTTGGTATCGAATCATCTACTCCATTGGCTCTAGTTGGCTGGGTAAATGCTACTGAAAACCCTATTCTGCCAACAGAGTCACCAGAACACTTGCGACCATGCTTGACCCAAGTGACCCCAAGGTGCACTAAGCAAGATTGGGCAGCGATCTTCTAGGGCTCATATCTTGGACCTCATGAGAGGTATCAAAAAAATATTAGGTATTACAAGATCATATTTTTGAGGTCTACAATAACCTCTCTCAATTTTGGGCGATTCAACTTCGTTTGCATTTGGCAAGGCGATCTCAGTTGATGCCAAAACTTGCAATGAGGGTCAGTTAAAAGTGGCTCAGCTCTGTATCTTTCAAACCGTCTGACTTGGCATCGAACTATCTACTCCATTGACTCCAGTTGGCTGGGTAAAGGCTAATGAAAACCCCATTCAACCCACAGAGTCACCGGAATGCTCGTGACCACAGTCGACCCAAGTGACCCCAAGGTGCACTAAGCATGACTAGGCAGCGATCTTCTGGGACTCATATCTCAGACCTCATGAGAGCTATTGAAAAACTGTTAGGTGCTATCAGATCATTGTTTTGAGGTTTACAATAACCTCTCTCAATTTTGGGTGATTCAAATTCTTTTGTATTTGGCAAGGCGATCTCAGTCGATGCCAAAACTTGCAGTCAAGGTCAGTTGAAAGTGGCTCAGCAGCGTATCTTTCAAACTGTCTGACCTGGAATTGAACCATCTACTCCAACAACTCTGGTTGGCTGGGTAAACATAAGTGACAACCCTATTCTTCCCACAGAGTCATCGAAATGCTCGCGACCATGCTCGACCCAAGTGACCCCAAGGTGCACTAAGCACGATTGGGCCGTGATCTTCTGGGGCTCGTATCTTGGACCTCATGAGAGATATCAACAAACTATTAGGTACTAAAGGATCATGTTTTCAAGGTCTACAATAAAATCTCTTAGCTTTGGGCAATTAAAATATGTTTGCATTTGACAAGGCGATCTTAGTCGATGCCAAAACTTGCAGTCAGGGTCAATTAAAAGTGGCTCAACAGCGTATCTTTCAAACCATCTAACCTGGCATCGAATCATTTGCTCCATTGCTTTGGTTGGCTGGGTAAATGCAAGTGACAACCTCCTTCTGCCCACAGATTCACCGGAACGCTCTCGACCACACTCGACCCAAGTGACCCCAAGGTGCACTTAGCATGAGTGGGCAGCGATCTTCTGGGGCTCGTATCTTGGACCTTGTGAGAGGTATTGAAAAATTGTTAGGTGTTATAGGATCATGTTTTCAAGGTCTACAATAACCTCTCTCAATTATGGGCGATTCGACTTCATTTGCATTTGGCAAGGCAATCTCAGTCGATGCCAAAACTTGCAGTGAGGGTCAATTGAAAGTGGCTCAACATCATATCTTTCAAACCATCTAACCTGGCATTGAATCATCTACTCCATTGGCTCTGGTTAGCTGGGTAAATGCCAGTGACAACCTTGTTCTACCCATAGAGTCACTGGAACACTCGCGACCACACTCGACCCAAGTGACCCCAAGGTGCACTTAGCATGATTAGGTAGTGATCTTCTGGGACTCGTATCTTAGACCTCATGAGAGATATTGAAAAACTAGTAGGTGCTACAAGATCATGTTTTTGAGGTCTACAATAACCTCTCTCAGTTTTGGGCGATTTGACTTCGTTTACATTTGGCAAGGCGATCTCAGTAGATGCCAAAACTTGCAGTCAGGGTTAGTTGAAAGTGGCTCAGCAGTCTATCTTTCAAATCGTCTGACTTGGCAACAAACCATCTACTCCATTAGCTCTAGTTGGCTGGGTAAACACTAGTGATAACCCCATTCTACCCACAGAGTCACCGAAACACTCGCGACCACGCTCGACCTAAGTGACCCCAAGGTGCACTAAGCATCATTGGGCAGTGATCTTATAGGGCTCATATCTTGGACCTAGTGAGAGGTATCAACAAACTATTAGGTGCTATGAGATTTTGTTTTCAAGGTCTACAATAACCTCTCTCAGCTTTGGGTGATTCAACTTCATTTTCATTTGGCAAGGCGATCTCAGTTGATGCCAAAACTTGCAGTGAGGGTTAGTTGAAAGTGGCTGAGTAGCGTATCTTTCAAACCGTCTAACCTGGCATCGAACCATCTACTCCATTAGCTCTTGTTGGCCAGGTAAACACTAATGACAACCCCATTCTACCCACAGAGTCACCGAAACACTCGCGACCACACTCGACCCAAGTGACCCCAAGGTGCACTAAGCATGATTGGGCAGTGATCTTCTAGGGCTCATATCTTGGACCTCGTGAGAGGTATCAACAAACTATTAGGTGTTAAAAGATCATGTTTTTGAGGTCTACAATAACCTCTCTCAGTTTTGGGTGATTTGACTTCGTTTGCATTTGGCAAGGCAATCTCAGTCGATGCCAAAACTTGCAGTCAGGGTCAGTTGAAAGTGGCTCAGCAGTGTATCTTTCAGACCATCTGACCTGGCATCGAATCATCTACTCCATTGGCTCCAGTTATCTGGGTAAATGCTAGTGACAACCCCATTCTACCCACAGAGTCACTGGAACGCTCGCAACCACGCTCGACCCAAGTGACCCCAAGGTGCACTAAGCACGATTGGGTCGTGATCTTCTGGGGCTCATATCTCAGACCTCGTGAGAGCTATCAAAAAACTGTTAGGTGCTATGAGATCATGTTTTTGAGGTCTACAATAACCTCTCTCAACTTTGGGCGATTCGACTTCATTTGCATTTGGCAAGGTGATCTCAATCAATGCCAAAACTTGCAGTCAGGGTCAGTTGAGAGTGGCTTAGCAGCGTATCTTTCAAACCATTTGACTTGGCATAAAACTGTCTACTCCATCAGCTCTGGTTGGCTAGGTAAATGCCAATGACAACCCCATTCTACCCACAGAGTCACCAAAATGCTCGCGACCATGCTCGACCCAAGTGACCCCAAGGTGCACTAAGCACGATTGGGCAACGATCTTCCAGGGTTCGTGGATCAAGTAGAAATTTTTCTAAGCAGACATTGTCCTATTTGGTATGGTTATGAAGGTAGATTGAAATGGTTGGAGAGGCTATCAATGCCACTATCTATCCAAGGACATGCCATCATCCTTGGGGTCAGTTATAATTTTAACTATCGAGTCCCATAAAAATTGTGACTTGGAAGCATAGACAATATATGTAAACTATTCAATAGAATGTTTGCAAGCAAAGCACGACACATGGAATTGTAGATAGGAGTAGTAGAACTAGTAAAAGGTATAAAAAATGAAGTTTCCAAAGCTTTGTCAGGTTAGATTGGTCGATGACAATGAGAATTGGTTTTGCACATTGATAGTATTGGCATTCAAGAACATGATAATCTATAAGGCAATTTCAATATTAAGACATTATCATTTCTTGAGAATGCCCCAACATCGAATGTCAAGGAGGACCTGACATCTTCCTTGATGGACAAAACCTTGTTTCATGCTCGGTTGTTGGATTCATAGAGGTCTGGGACTATATCAGTGGGAAACTTAAGAGTGATTTTCAATACCAAGCTGATGATGCCTTCATGACACATGATAATGTAGTTCTTTGTGTTGACATCAGTCATGATTTAGAGATGTTGGCTTCAGGTTCATAGGGTGGGAAAATTGAGGAGGATGTGCTTGCAATTGAATCCCAAAATACATATGTATGATGGCTTCGACAAAATGTTTCTTGGTGTCACTTGCATGAAGTGATATGTTTGTGGAGAGCCAGAAATGACATGCTCTAGTTATAGCACCAAGCATTCAATCAAAACATAGAGGCATTAACACTTGTGTTGCAATAAGATCCAGATTGCACTATTCTATAGGAATAGATCCATTTTGAAAGATGTAGAGCACCAAGTAACATGGACTTTCATAACAAAATATTACTAAGGCACTCACAAAGGGATACTTAAATGTATTTGAGAAAGAAGATGTGGATAGACACGTCCTTAAGAATTAGTTATTATAACAGGAAAGAAACTAACCGAAAGGGGAAAATAAGTAAGGCTTGTAGAGGAGATTTTGGGGGTTTCGGATTCTGCCTGACTCGAGAGACTTTGTACCAGGGGAGGGATAGATTATGATTTTTATTGTAATGTAGGGAAAGAGGAATTTTATTTTCAGATAATGATTAATGTACAGGAACATCAGAATCTTTTTTGTTTTGCTGTGTTTAAAGAAGGATATGTTAGCATATTAAAACTTTGATTTTAGATGCTCACTTTCTGATTGATATTCATCTTTGAATGATATTGGTTTCTTTTGAATGCATATCTATTATGTCTGATCATCAGCACGATCATCTATGGACTTTATGCTATAGTTTTTCATGTATTTGGAAAGAACCATTCATCTTTCTCTCTTAGTTTCTTTCTATAATGCATTGTTTAGGCAAATGAAATTTGTAGCGTTTACTATCCTTTTCTTTTTAGTAAATTAGTCCCTTTGCATCTATCTCATGTTTATGAATAGATGTTTGTAAGCCTTTATTGCTTTTAGGTTAAAAGCATTATCATTTATAGTTTAGTTGATTCATCGTAAATCCTACATGGGGAGCTGTACCCGGATAATTCAAAGGGCGCTTACACTTCTCAATAGTGAAGTGACCCAACTGTTGGTGTTGGTTGAGTCTTTTTGTTTGGGCTTTAAGGGTCATTTTGTAAGTGTTTCTTTCGAAGACGAATCTGTTCACCAACAAGAAGTTAAACCTCAAACATAATATGCTCCATGAACAGGGTATCCCAGAGTAAAGAAAAACAAATGTAACTTCAACAAGATATAATTTAAATCATAATGATAATCATAGTCAAGATATAACTTCACCATTCAATTCCATAAACATGAATAATAAATATGTATATACAAAAGATGATGAAAATATAACATATAAATGAATATGTTCTATATATGTATCAAATGTATCAAAAGTATGTCCATATACAAATATGGCTTATGCCATTTCAAAATGTTGACAAAATCAATGTTTTAAGGTGTACAATGTGGCATATATGCCATCTCAAAATGTGCCAAGTGTCATCTCTAAATGACCACAAAACTAAAACTGCATCCTATGTTGTAGGGGGATCATCAAAATGTAGCCTCTTTGAAGGAGTGTTGGGCTCTGATTGATCCTGCATAAAAAATGAGTTCAAACCAAAGTTAGATTGCTTACTTTATATGATTTGTACATATATATATATATATATATATATATATATATATATATATATATATATATATATATATATATATATATATATATATATATATATATATATATATATATATATATATATATATATATATATATATATATATATATATATATAATTCATAATTTTCAAACACTAATTTAATTAAAATTATAACCAAATACAAATAAATTTGTACTTGGTCTCTCAATCGCCTACCATGATCATGTGTCCTAGCATAAGTCCTGGGTAGTGAAGGGACCATGCCAACAATACCAACTTTGACCTATAAATATATATTTGCAATAATGAGATTAGTAGACTGGTGCAACATAGAGTAATAAATCTACAAAATAGGATGATAGCATAATAAAATTACAAATTGATTAAACTAAAATTAAAACTTACATTTGGTGATCCCTCCTCTGGAATAGTGGGCTGGGTCAACAAAGAAACAAAAGATTCTCGTGGGACCTCCCTCATAGTCAGAGTAACCTATGAGAGTAAAAAGATTGTCAATTATATATCAATGTACTTCATCATAGCAACCCTAGTTACAAAATACAAATAACAATATGTAAAAGTCTATGTACAATCAGGCTATCACTCTGAATTGAGATGCCTCTAACCCTACGCTGCCGAACTGGTGTCAGGACATCATCAATAGCCACACCCTATACAATAAAGTGCAAGTAAAATAATTATTACTACACACATGTGGCATACATATGCATGCATAATTAATCTTAAACAATTAACTACCTTTCCTTTGTCAACACCTGATGAAGGAACCCCCTCACCCCCCCCACTGATGTCGGCTGTAGCCTGCAAGAACACAATAAGAGGACAATATATATTAGTAAATGTATGAATTTTATTGCTCTAATTGATAGAGATTTAAGCATGTACACCAAATGATATTAAAAAAAACTAATGGTTACATAATTTATAATATACCATATAGTCATCAAGGCCAAATGAAATGGCTGAAAGTGTGGACTCATCCACCTATCTCACCTCCTCCTGTGTCATTGAATGAACATAAATAGAAAAAATATATATACATAAGTGCATGCAATCATTAAAACTAATCTAAATAAATAAATTATTTTTAAATTAAATAAGTCATGTGACAAATTTATTTATAATGTTTAGTCTTATCATATCAACAGGAGTCAATGGCTCTACGTGTACCTCCTGAGCACTCTCATGAGATGTAGATGCTCCATGAGGTGTTGCAGCCTCTGCAGCAGCCTCTCCTATATCTCCCTCATCAATATCATGAAACTGATATATATCAGAATTAGGAAGTGGTTCGAGGCACATATGCCTGCACATAATACACATATGGGACTCGCATACATGTGAACTCTGACAAGATGTTGATGCGCCAGGAGCATCCACAGGAGGCAACACTGACCTAGTCTGTGTGATCAACTGATCACTCAATAAATGAATGGCCCTAATAGTCAGTTCAGTAGCCTCATAAATGATATTGGGATGCTACACTGGAGGAGGTGGTGTGACATCAGTGGGGGGGACAAAGGTAGTGGCCTTTTGGCGCTGGGAAGATGGCCTAGTTTGAGGAGCTCCTCTGCCTACGCCCATGTTGGGCCTCATACTCCAATAATCAACATGGTGACCAAGCACAAACTCAACATACAATTTTTTAAGGAAATAAAATGGGACCTCCAAATTGCTATGTGGTGGTTTATCAAAAACCATCCACCAGCGATCCCAAAAGTTTGTGCGCATTGCTTCATTTGTGCACCATTTTATAGATAATTTAGGCTTTTTGGGGTCAACTGGTATTCTAATTTTAGGATTGACAAAAAGGGTGGCTATATCTTCCTTACTTATATTAAGGGCCATAATCCCATCGTGGTCAAGCCCATCATCAAATTGGGTGTGCATATCATCATGCCAATGAAGAACAACATTATGTTGCTACGTGAGTGTGTCAATATTTCTAACAATTGTATTTAGTGTGGCAAGCATGGGACCTAATATAGGTATATTTTGATACGTGTTTTGGAAACCTCGTATTGTGTTCAAATTTTCTTCTATCAAATCTTGTAAAGATTTAGGGTTTAGATATGGGGGATTGTTTTTGGGATTGTTATTTGGAGGGTTATTTTCTTCATTGTTGTCAGCCATGCCTGATTAAATAAAAAAAATATAAGTTTCAAATATTATTACAAATATAAATACAAAACCCTATTTTTAAAAAAAATGCTACATTTATAATGAAAATGAAATAAATTAATGAAAATATGCAATTAACTACTTACCGAATATGCTCGGAGTTGAATTTGGGGTTTCCAATATCAGGTATCCAAAAATATATCAGGTATCAGAAAAATGTGGTTAGAAACTTTAAGAAATCGTGCTAGGAAATGAAGAATAGGGCTCGGAGGTGTCGGATATATGCCACAATTATCGGGTACCCGAAAATATCAGGTACCCAATATTTTCGGGTACCCGATTAGGTATGTGCTTTGGTGGCAGCTTTGCCCAGGTGTACTGGCACCTAGGCCTACTAAAAGGTCAACAAGCACTTTCATGTGCTTTTGGACGAGTGAAAAGTGAATATTTTTCACATCGCCACCTTTTGGCCCCTCATGATCTTGCACAGACCCTTCAACATATGTTTATTTCAAATTTACAAAAGGATATTAGAGATAATACTTTCCTTACTGAATTTACCTCTTTTCAACCTCTTTGCCACTTTTGCATCCACTACTTTTTTATTAAATCATATGTTTACTCCTCTCTCTGAATCTTTACATGCTATTATGAATAGGTTGTTAACTGCTAATATGATTGCTTTACCTCCTATTCGACCTCTATTACCTACTAGGATTGCATCTAAATATTTTGATCCAAAAGCTTTTTATCAATATCACCATCAGAATGGTCATGATACTGAGAAGTGTCATTCTTTAAAACATAAGGTTCAAGACTTAATTGATTCTAATGCTTTATATGTGGATAATTTTTATGGTAGTAGGAACAAATCTATCTCTCCTCCTAATCAAAACCTTCAAATCTATATGAATCCTTTACCTACGCATGATACTAATACCATTTCTCATCCATCTACTATGGAAATAGTGTATGATTCAAAGATGGATGATCTCAATCATGTCATTAATCAAGTGGATCATGTTGGTCAATCTGTATCTCCACCTTAACCTCAACCTCTACCTCAACCTCAACCTCAACCTCAACCTTAGATTCAACCTCAAGTTCAATCTCAACCTCAACCAAAAATTAAGCCTAAATTGAAAACTCAACCTAAACCTTGACAACAAAATAAGAATAAAAGACCTCAGGAAATTTTTATTACCTTTGATGACTCTAAGACTACTAAAGCTCCTAATGGTCCCCTTTACATTTATGCCAAGATTTCTCAAAAACCTACTTGTGGTTGTCTTGTTGATCCTACATCCTTAGTCATTGTTATTACTAAAGAAAATGTTTTTATGAAAAATTTACAATGTGATTCTTATGATACATTGGATGTGTGGATTCAAACTTGCAATGGTTTTCTTTATCCATCATTTGGTTCTATTACTTTACCGATTGAGCTTTGTGGAAAAATTGTGAACACTACCTTTGTTGTTGTTCCTACTTCAATTTCAAGTTAAGCTAGGTTTGTTGTGGTTTAATTCCATGCATGTTGTTACTTCACCTATCCATAAATGTCTTAAATTTGGTCATGATGAATAAGTGAAGATGGTTAATCATTTATATCAACCTTCTAGGCCTAGAGACTGTGTTTCTCTTGATTTCTTTTGGCCTTTATTACCTAGTTCATGTCCTTCTCAACCTGATAATCTTTTCTGTTCATATCAATCTTATAAACATCATAAGATTCTTGAATTAAGAATACCTCCTATGGCTCTTAATCATGGTCTTTTGCCTACACCCTCTATACCTCCTTTAACTATGGGTTCTAGTTCTATTAATCAAGTTCTTGATAATCCTATTAATCTTCCTAAAGAACTTGTGAAGGATCCTGTGATTGTTCCTCCTACTTCTCAACCTATTTCAAGTAAAGAAAATTGTAATTTATCTACTAATGAATGTCATAAGAAGCATCATACTCATGCTTAAGATCTCTACCTTCTTAGAATAATTCTATGCATGATGTGTTAGAAGAAGTTGTTACTAATAATGATGTTAAGATGCATGATTATGATGATTCTATTCATATTTTAGATCCTATTTTGATTAATTTGGATGAAGAAGATACTCTTGATGAACTGATGATGTTAATGATGAATATGAAACTATTGAAATTGACATTGATTTACCTAATATGCTTTCATCACAATTAACTCTTTCACCTAGTGTCAAACATTGTGATTCTCAAGAGGATCCTTGTTTGGAACTGGCTATCATTCCTACTATGTTGAATGTAGTCCCTCTTGTGAGTTACCCACCTTCCTTAAATGATATAAAACAAGATGGGGAGATTAGGTGGCATGCTTGATTGGATTTTCCTTCATGGTAGCTTTTTTGTGTGTTTTCATGTTGTACTGTGCTTCTCCCGTGTGTTTCATAAATGTTGTTAGATTATTTTATATGACCCTTGTTACTTAGTTCGTACAAGGTGATAAAGGAATCAAACCTATTGTATAATTCCTCTATATGTATCTCTATTCTTCTATGCATTCTTTCATGTTATGTTGTAAATGTACTATTGTTCATGCATGTTTCCTTATGTAACATTATTGGATTCAAGATGTGGTAGCACTGATTCTTTTTGGTCTCCATGTCATGGTCTAAAAAGATTCTTCTTCATATATCTTATGTGATCTTTCCTCCTTTATGATTGTAGTTCTACTTTCTTTGGGGAATGATGTCAATTCATTTGCAATAATTTCATATATATATTATTTTATGATTATACTGACCCCATCATAGTAGATCCCTTATATGTTCTCTGTATGTTTCTATGATATTTCCCTTGATTTGTCTTCATCTGGGGGAATTTCGACATGGAAATGTAATCGGTGGAGTTGTTTATGTTTTTGTTAAAGCCATTGCTCCTGTTAAAGTGTTAGTAATGACTTTAATGTGGGGGCATACACTCTGCTCATCTATTGCACACACACACTTTTCAATATGCATATATTATTTTTCAAGATACCTTTTCTCTCTTTTTGGATTAGTAACTCATCCTTAAAGCATGGAATTATATTTTAGGATCTGTTGATCCCTCCAATTTCAAATATATATATTTTTGATCCCTTAAGGTTAGAGGTGTCCTTAAGACTAGATCTCTTGTTTTTGGTTTTATTCTTATGGAATAGAATATTCCTAAGTGTGAATCCTTGATGGGTTGACTAGTGAGTAGCCACATTCACTAGGCAGTTCAATTCCATCTTTCCAGTTACGTTGTTTCCTTGTGTGGTTCACAATGGGACATAGGTTCTCATTGGGTGAGATAATCACACCCTTTATCTCTCTCTAGAGATGTCTCTCTTATTGTGATCTTGGAGTTGATGAATACTTGAGTCCCTCAAGGATTGAGGTTTCTCTTTGTCCCTTTGATTATGATAAGATTATCTTTTCATTTTGATCTCCTTTACCAAGAGTTTGCATCGAGTCCATACTCTTGCTAAAGTGGGGGCTTAATGTATCATCTTAAAATAAAAGAAGATAAGAGAATTTAACCCTCCAAGTAAGTGGTCTGGGGTCATGTTAAGTGCCTTGATCAAGTGTTTGCATGTATCTGGTATTCTTCCCCCCGTTTTGCTTCTCTCTGCCCCTGATTTCACTTTATTTATGCATTTCCTAGCACTCTAGATTGAGGTCCTGAGGTTTTCTACCTCAAGGTCAAAGTTGACCTTGAGGGTCAAAGATGACCTCGACCTTGACCTAGGGTGGGGTCTAGCTCATCCTTGACCCAAATTATAAATTTTAGGCTCCCATGATTTTCGAGTGTCAGGTTTCAGAAATATTTGTTTTCTCGCTTCTGGGTTAGCCATTTCAAGTTTCAAAATGGTAAATCCTTAAATTGAATTTAATTTGGGTCCATTTCTAGGGGTTAAGGTTAATTGGGATTTAATTACCCAATGTCGGCCTTCTCTAGAGGATTGTGCCCTAGATCACTATAAAAGGAAGCCTTCATCTCTCATTTTCTCATCCATCCACCAAGCATTCTCACCAAGCAATCTCTTAAGCTCTCAAGTGAAATCAAGGAAGCAAGAAGTAGAAGGAAAGCAAGAAAGAATTCATTCATCCTCAAGCCTAGCATCCATTCAAGAATTCAAGCATTCATTAAGGAGATCCATTGTTAGCCATTGAAGGATTCAATCTCTTTGGAGCCCCCTTGAAGATTTCTTCTTCCACATTCATCCAAGCCTCCTCATATGCAAAGATCCATTCAAGATTGGTGTTGAAGATCAAATTCCATTGATTTGACACATCCTACATTCATTCTACATCCATTGGAGCATCCCTACTTGTGGATTTGAGGATTTGAATCCTCTACAAGGACTTCAATGTAAGCAAGGTGAATTGTTTCATTTACTTTGTTTATGCATGATAAATTTTCAATTTAGTTTCAAGGTTAATTCCTAAATTGGGGTTTTACCAAGGCAAACCCCCCATACAAACAACAAAAACTCTCTTTTTCTTGCAGGTATAGGTACAGAATTGCGGATCTGAGCTTGTATTTGGATACCCTTTTTGGTGAACTTCTGAGATCTATGAATAAAGTCAAGGTCGACCTTCAAAATATTAATGTAGCCTTTGACCTTTTATCAGGTCAAAGACTACCTGCTGTCAGAAAGATAAAAAAATTCTAGGTTTTCTTTGTCTCGGCATTCCTAAACTAGGTTGCAGAATTTCTTGAAACTGCACACAGACATCAGAAATCAGCATTTTCCAGATCTTCCCTATTTTGAGGTTATTATTTGCCTTTCAATTATTTTAGATTTCAAGAACATCTTCTTTATAGGAAAATATAATTTTTTCTCCTTTATTTATATTCTCCATAGATTGATTCAATTGTGCATTAACCTTTTGGTTGATCAATTTGGATCTCTCCTTTGGGAATTTGGATTTAGAAGTAGATCTCATATTCCCCCATTCAATTAGGTGATTCCATTTCAACCTTATTCACTAAGGAAAATAGAAACTGGAACTTAAACGTAACTATCATACAATAGAGGGATTACCTATTTTCAATTTGCAACTTGATATAGTTTCAAATCTTGACCATTATAGGTCAAGGGTAGTACTTCACCATTATAGGTCAAGGGTAGTACTTCACCACTTGGATACACCAATTTGAAAGAATTCTTGTCAAAGGCTTGATGGATGATGAACGGTCCTTTCCAGAGTGTCTCAAATTTAACATGCATTCCTTTAGGCACCCTTCTTTTATTCCATAGCAGTACTGAATCTCCAACCATGAAATTTTTTGGTCTAGTTTTCTTGTCAAAGAGATTCATTACCCGCATCTGATGCTCTTTGATATGATTGACAATCTTCTCTCATTCTTCTTCAAGGTTGTTTAGATACATAATTCTCTTTTCCAGCCTGTCCTTGTAGATGCCATCTTCTACCACTATTCTTAACTTGTTAGTGAACAATTCTAGAGGTAGGGGAAGACTTCCCTCAAGTCTGTATACTAGCTCAAAAGGTGAGATACCAATTTCCCTCTTTGGAGTTACTCTATCAGTCCAGAGTGCTTCATGAATTTTCTTGTGCCAAGTTCTTTGGTTATCTAACACAAGTTTTCTCACTATATTTACCAAGTTCTTGTTACTCGATTCAGCTTGACCATTCCCTTGTGGGAAATAGTCAGATGAGTGACTAGCTATTATACTGTACTCAAAATAGAATTTGGTAATTTTAGTTGAAGAAAAGTAAGAAGCATTATCCATGACTATTTTAATAGGCACACCAAATCTTACCATAATATTCTCTTTGATGAATTCCCACACTACTTCAGAAGTAGTTTTCTTTGTGGCCTTCGCCTCCACCCATTTTGTAAAATAGTCAATCATAGTGATTATATAAGTGTGACTAGTACTTGATGTAGGATTGATAGGCCCGATAAAATTGAGGCCCCATTGCTAAAAGGGACCTTCTATTATTACTAGTCTGAGAGGAAGAGATGCTAGTTGAGGTTGACCCATGAACATCTTACATTTTTCACACTTGGCCACCTAATGATATGTGTCCTTGAACATTCCTAGCCAATAATAGCATTGCCTCAAAATCTTAAATGTGGTTACAGAAGATGAGAAATACCCACCACAAACTTCATCATGGAATGTTTTTAATAACCTCTCGTGTTGTTTCTTATCTACGCACCTAAGAAAAGTCCCATCTACAGATCTTTTGTACAATATACATTCCCAAATGACATATTTAGTACCTTTCAACCTTGGGTCTCTCCTTTGTTTAACTATCAATCTTTCAGGGCATTCACCATAAGTCAGGAAATATTCACCATAAGTCAAACCATGGGTCTTGTAAACTCACTGCCAAAACTAATTGTTCTATTTTAGGCTGGTTATCTCTTTCACTTTCTGCGATAGCTTTGTACAATGCATTTCCTTGTAGCAGTTTAGTTGGCTTGATCTTTATGTCATATTCTTGTGTTTTGGATACCCAAGCCCCTCTGTTATTACATCCTACATCTTGCTGGGTTGATATACTCTTTACCGCAATATCAGGAACAAATACAATGGAGTGAGAATGTAAGATATAAAATCTAAAGTTCTTTAAAGCTTTCACCACCAAGAAAGCATGCTTCTCAGCCTAAGAATATCTTAGCTCATGATTTTTTAGTGGCATACTCATAAAGGCAATAGGAGCCTGAACTCCTTCTCTATTTCTTGCATAAGAATAGCTGACAATGTATGTTTGGATGCGTAACAATAAATCATGAAATTGTTCTTATAATCTAGGTGACATAAGATAGGGGCATTGGCTATAGAATCTTTTATATCTTGGAAGGCTCTTTTCCCAAGATCATTCCACTTGAAACTCTGATTACCTTTCATCATGTCCACGATACACTTGGTGATCTCTGAAAATTCAAGGACAAATATTCTAAGAAAATTTACCTGACCAAAGAATGACTTTACTCCAATTTTACTTATAGGTAAACTTAGGCTTTGAATGGCTTTGACTCACTCTGGTTTGATCCTAATACCTTCTTGTGATACTATATGACCCAGTAGTTTTCCTTTGGTAACATAGAAAATTGACCTCCTAGGATTTAAATAAATCCCATGTTCTCTTCACCTTTACAATACTCTCCCTAAATGCTTAATATGATCATTTCTTTTCTTAGAGAACACAGTTAAGTCATCCAAATATATGACAATGATCTTATCTTTCATATCAGCAAAAGAAAAATCCATACCTCATTAAAATGTTGCACCAACATTGATAAGGCCAAACGACATCCTATGGTATGCAAATATACCCCAGGGAGTTGTAAATGTGGTCTTGTGCTGGTCTTTCTCTTCTACTTCAACTTGGTTGTACCTAGAAAAGCCATCATGAATAGACATCATTTCAGCTCTTGCAACTATTTGCAACAAATGATCCATGTTGAGGAGTGCGTAATTATCCTTTAAAGATGCTTGATTTAAATTTCTAAAATCTACGCATATCCTTATTTCTCCATTCTTTTTCCTCATAGGGATGATGTTTTCTATCCATGTAGAGTGGTGGATAGCATAGATAATCCTGGCTTTGAGCATTTTGTTAACCTCTCTAAAGATGGCATCTTCTACTTTTGGATTATAATTTCTTTGTTTCTATCTGAATGGGGTAGCATCAGGTTTTAGAGGAATTTGATGCTTGAAATTTCCTCCCATAAAGCTTTTTAAATCCTCATAGCTCCAGGAAAAGACATCTTGGTATTCTATAAAAATCCTTCTAGCTTCCGCTTTCTCTTCAGGTGTGCAACACTTCCCTATGTTTATCATTCTGGGATTTGACTCATTCCCAATGTTCATCTCTTCATATTCTCCAGTTGTAAGACCTTTCTCTATCCTTTTCTTCTTAACATAAGTATCATGATATTTGAACAATTTCTTTGATGATATAAAATATGGGGGAATGATGTTACCTTGCAATTGAATCACGCTTGGTTCATCTTTCTTTTGTTTCTTGGAATGATCTTGTGGGAGATCATTTAGATTTTCTTCAGAAAAACTATCATTACCTTCTAGGAAGAGTTGCAAACATTTTTCATTGTCAAATACTTGCCAATCATCTACATTATCAGGTATTGATGGCCTCCACATTACTTCTACCTGATACTTCTTGTCTTTAAATTCTGAATGAGGTAGTAGCAAGGAAGCGGAAACTGCCAATGAATCTACTTTGGAATTTAATTCCCTAGGGACATATTTGATTGCAAAGGCATCCAATATTTCAATCTCATCCCATATTCTATTTCGGTAGCTCTTTAATTTCTTATTTTTAATAGAGTATTGACCTTTGATTTGGTGCATAATCAACTCAGCATCACCTCGAGATTTTATGATTTTCACCCTTTTTTCTTTCACAATAATTATCCTAAGTAACAATGCCTCATACTTAGCCATATTATTGGTATTTGTGAAATCCTATTTGAAATCCATTGGCTCAGGTTCACCTTTAGGTGGAATTAACATAACTTCGGCACCAGAACTAGATGAAGAACAACTACCATCAAATTCCAATGTCCAGATTTTTGGAGTCTTTTCTTTCTTAGAGGTCTTAACTTCTTCTTGTTCTTTTTCTGGTTCATCAACAACACCCTAGGTAAACATCATGTAATTACTGAACTCTAATTCTTGATACAGGATTTGAGCTTTCGGATTGTCAGATTTTAGAACTGTGAACTTTGACTTCTCTTTAGGCTCTAGTTTGACCTTCTTATTTCCCATAGGAATTACTGCTTGGGACCAATCAAATTTAATTTCCCCACCTAAATCTTTGCAAAAAATTCTGCTGAGAAATAATCCATAACTTGCTGGTATTTTTGCAACAAGGATTGTCAATAGCATCTTCTTTTTAGGATGGGAAGCCAGAGCTACTTGGGAGTCTTTGATTTGAAGATGTAAAGGAACTTGCTTACCATCCATAGAATAGCATCTACCATGGACTTTTTTCATGGTGAGGCCTAAGGCTTTGGCTATAGGGGAAGGCATCAAATTATAAGTACTTGAATCTATAATACAATTGCTAACCTTACAACCATTAATATATAGAGAGACATAAAATGGTTTGGGTTTTTTACCTAGGAAGGTGGCCAGTAGAGTGCTTTCTCCTTGTTCAAATAGGTTTGAAAATAAGGAATCATCTTTATTGGAAGAGGTGACATTATGATTCAAATTCATACTATCTCTGTTTTAGTAGTCTATGAATCTTTTCAATTCAATATGATTCAATTTCAAGTAATCTATGGGAGAAATTTGGATCTTGGAATTTTTACAGAACTAAATGAAATCAAAAGAATCATTTTCCTTACCTGGCCATGAGATTTTCATTCCCTGACTGATTTCTTTTGCACCTGAAGTGGATGCATCATTAGTTCCCATTGGAGGAATGGTAGTAGGAGCTTTGTCTTTCTGGCTCTGAGTTAGAACTGCACAGGTAGTGCCATCTATGGTAGCATAACACTCTCCTTGCTTCTCAGAATTAGATTCATACTCAAGAAATAAATCTACAGAGTCGCCATGTGAGAATGAATCTAGTTCATTGTTTGGTATTATACTATCCATCTCGTTAGTAGATAATGATTACATCATATGAGCTATTTTAGGGCAGCTCTCATCATTATGATCCGTTGTTAGATGAAACACACACATATTTCCTTTCTTCGAGAGAGCCTCAATTGCAAGCATTTGTTGCGGAGTAGGTAATTATAATGTTCTTCCATCATTGTTCCTACTATTCTAAACTTGGAATGGTTTTTGGTAAGGATTATTGAATTTAGGGATTTGTCTTTGTAAAGCAATGATTTCATTGGACATTTTCTACATGACCTCAGTAGTTGATGTAGTGTTGTTCGAGCTAGCACCCGTCTATATTTCTCTATTCCATCTGCCAATATAAATCATGTCATCTTCTAACTCAATGGTTGCTTTCTGAGCATCATCTAAATCTATAGGTCATGCTCTTCTCAGATTGTAGTTTATGTCTGGTGGATATCTTCAAATTTGTAGGAGTGGGTCTATCAACTGTGGGAGTTCTGTTGGCAATCTTATTGAATTTAGTAACGAACTCCCTCATACTTATAGAAGATTATTTCCTAATAGAGGTCAATTGTGTCAACAAAGCATGTTCATATTTAGCCATTTTGAATATGGATTCAAATGCCATCTATTGGTACTCACAAATTTGGCACAAATTTGGAGTGACCAATTTAAAATTTTCTATAAGCCAAGGTGAGTACCCCTGAAAAAATTTTCAAAGTTGCCTACTTGAAGTGCAAGTAAAATGTGACCCGATGATTTCATGACATACCAAATGGGGAACATGTTAAAAACTTATCATGGAGTAAATGGAGTGGGTTACAACTTTCAGTTATCAGTTCTGATGAGTTTTGGAGATAGTTGTTTAAAGGTGTTCACTTGAAATCTGCATTCTGCATATTGCTTGGTTGCAACAAATGGCCTACTTTGTGTGCTTGCATCTTTGACCTGATAATGTTTCATGATATAAGGATTGGTCTGAGGTGTTTTAGGCTTGAGAGAGAATCTCCATTTCCATTTGCAGATTCCTATGAATTCATATGATAGGTTTTCCCAAGCCATTCTGTTTGCAATTAATTGAGTTTCCCAGAATGTGAAAGTGCAGAATTATGAATGCCCTACTTTGGAGCCTTGCAACTTGCACTAGATTGAGTGTTTTGGATAATTGAATGTTCCTCCATATTTTAATCATGACAATGTGCTACCATGAATATTTTCAGTTCATGATGAATCCATTTGGGTAATTTGTCAATCTGATTCCATTTGCAGTTTCTAACATTTTAATGAGAATTAGTTGCACAGTTTAGTCAGAGGCCCTATTTAGGATGTTGTATGTTGAATCGCATGATTGGTCATAAAATTTAGGTTGTTGCATCATGCTCTAGGCATGAGACATAATGTTCATGCCAATTTTTAGCCCCCCACGTGCCCGTTTGACCTATTTGCCAACGTCATTTCATTTGTAGATTATTAAGTTTTGCTCAGTATGCACAGTTTAGTTTTCTAAGTGGCATACTTTGGGGTCTTTCCATTTGCACCCGGTTTGAAATCAAGCATAATTAAAGGATTGTCCATATTTTAGACTTGGAAGAGTACTTGTTTGAAGATTTTGGGGTCTCTGCCAATCCATTTGACTACTTTCTGAAGCCAATTCTAAACCCAATTTATGCATATTTTGCTATTATAATCCTGAATATTTATAATGTGCTAACTTTGGTTTTTGATTGCAATTGGTCACTTGATCTTCCGAGTGAATTAATTTTGGATTTTTGTACCTTGTGCGGGTGTGAATCAATGCCCAAGTTTCCAGTTCGTGAAAGTCTCAATGGGTGAGTTTTTTGAGCCCTGTTTTGGAAGTGTTTTATTCAAAATTGCCAACTACCAAAATGATGGAAATTGAAGTTTGTAAAGGTTCTCGGTTGCCCAGATCGGATCCGGTTGCAAGTACCAATTGTTTTTGATCATTTTCAGGGTTGGTTGTTTGAGTTCAAAATTATTTTAGGTCGGACCCGCTTGGGGTCCAACCTGCCTCATTTTTTTGAAGACAACCTGTGATGGCATGAAGGATTTGAATGATGTACAAAGTGACATGTAATCTATTTGGATGGTCAGTAGTGGTGTTTGTGGACCTTCACTTTGCAGAGATAGTATTTACTAATGGGCCTCCTAGGATGAGGGTTTTTGATGTGTTCATACAAGATCATAAACTTTTGTCAGAGTTGGACTTATATGCCCCTGTGGGTTCAAACACTCCACTTGTTCTCATAGATATAAAGGAAGTGATTGCTAAAGATGGTACATTAATGGTAAATTTCCTAAGTGTTAATTGGAGGTCCTATTATTTGTGGAATTTGTATTCGTAGAGTGCCCTTACTTTCAGGTTCAAAATTAGAACCATCAATTTTTGGATGCCACGAGAACCGTAAAAGAAGCATAGATGTGGCTAATGGCAATGCAATTCAAGAAGCTCAGTATAATCTATTATATTAAAGACCAGCGCATGAGAAAGGGTTACCAACATTTGAATCATGTATGTTAGTGCATAAAAGGGGGAATGCTACATAGTATGTACAATTCTATGCATATAGTCACTTCCAGGAAACTAAATGGCCGAGCTTCTTTGAAGACATGAAAGGATGTCTAATCTGAATTTTTTGGTTTTGTATTGAGTCAGTCAAAATATGTATGACTAGCTTAACAAGTTTTTGATGTTTTAGTTTCCATTATATTAGTGTGTACTGTATTGTACTAGGCATGTTTCTTTTGGCCACAATTCACTGTATGAAACTGAGCAGTGAGCACGTAGTGTAATGAATTATCCTGGCAAAAGAGATTATTATTATGAATGTTTCTTAGTTCAACTTCAAATTCTCAATAAAGAGGCAATGTAAACTTTTGAATGGAGCTTGCATGAGCTCTTTGGTGCTGTTATATAATAAATGATGCCGGTGTATGGAATAAGTGATGCCAACATATACAATTATGGCCTACTATGTATAAGCATCACATATTGTAGGGATTTGCACAAGAAGTGAGATGCCATCGCATAAGCAATCGAAGGAAAACATCAGTTGAATAGAAACAATCATAAGAATGTGGAATGTAATAAAAAGCCAACATAAGAAATGAAGAATAGCAGTGTGCATCAAATATATGTTGGCATTATCCATCAATGTAAAAGGGACCAATGCAAAATGGTAAGAAAATGTTCATCAAAGCATTGCGTGACTATTTCCAAAGATTGGAGTGTTGCATGAGTCCTCTTGTGGAGTGTTGTGTGAGCTCCATTAAAGGATGTTGTCTGTAGTTTAAAGAGAAATGCCAATAAAAATAGGGGCATGGACATGAGAATGGGCTTACGCCTAATGTGTTGCCAGCACAAATCAAATAAATGGGAGACTATTATTAGTTTCCAAGGAGGTTCCTAGCGTAAGTCACATTGAAGGAGGAGTTTGATAGAACCAAGGGGGCACCCACATAAGTCAAATGAAAGCCAGTGTAGAGCATGCCAATGTAGATGAATGGGAGTTTCCAGCACAATGGAGGTAGTACATTCACCAATGGAGCAAGGCACCAGTGCAAGAAAGGAAACGAGGCATCTCCATCCACTACCCGATATTGACATTGAAGAGGGGTGCACAAGATGAGATGTTTCCTAGCCCCCAAAGAAAATGTTGAAAGTGTTGGCAATTTGGCTAAGGTATGTACATGGATTTTGTCATTATGGAAACATATGTTCCCTATGAAGATCGCATAAGTTGGAAAGTAAGTATGGAAGATCGTAGACTAAAATTGCCTAAGTATGAAATAGTGTTTTTGATAGAGCACCTGATATAGTTTGTTTTGGAGATGTTCACTAGAGCATGATCAGAGTTTGCGTAGTTGAACATAGACTCTATGGTGTCTAAGGATGCCCCATCTCAGTGCACAAAAGAGTACAGATAGTATGGACAAAGTTATGATTATTTTACCGATGACAGAGTATAGCCGATATAGCAGTTTTGAAGGCAAAACTAGTAAATGAATTAAGGGATTATTTTGTTTGTCAAAATAATGACTTAATATTATAAAGAGCCAACATCCTAGATGTTTACTCTTGGATAAAGATGTGGAAGCCAACTGGAGAAAGATATTATGTTTGTATCTTATATAAATATTGTAATGTACCGAACATACTTGAAATGTAACTTGTGATAGTTGCATATTGTGATAGCGGTGAAAGTTGTTGATGCGAAGTTGTAAGCAGTACCATATTGTTATCAATAAAAATTTGTATTACTTGTTTGGGCAATGAGCTCATCTCATAATCAGGTTTTGTATCTACAACTCCTAACAGGGTTGAGGCTTCTAACAAGGCCTATAGTCCCTTAACCAAGATTGATACACTATATGATTGTAATAGACTCCTAACAGGGTCAACATCCTTAACAAGATATCTTTTGCTTAGTGGATCTTTGTGGGTACCATCCCCACTAGGGTTTTCCCTTGGCTAGGGTTTCCTCGAGAACATATCATGTGTTATGAGTTCTTTACATTTACTATTATGTATGCTATTTAGTCTCTTATGCTTTAAAGTAATTTGTTATATCCATAAGTGGGCAAAAGTAAAAGTTTGTGAAATACTGATTCACCCCCACCCCCCTCTCAGTATTTCCTATTTCTAAAAATTGGTATCAAAGCACAGTTACTCAGAAAAGGAACATTCAAGGAAATCCTAGCAACTTGAGTAAGATCTCTATGGATATGGATCAGTTACAGAAGAATCTTGAAGAAGCTCTTGAACAAATTGATATGCTTACTGATGAAAGAAACACTCTAAAAAGAAAGTATGATGATGCAAAGAATCTTATTGACAAATTGAAAGGTAAGATATAAAATCTAAAGCTTAGCTTGAAAGATGGAAATGACAATTTGAGATCTGAGAATGAAATTTTAAAGAATGAGAATGAAGATCTAAAATCTAAACTTGGCAAGGTAACATCTGAATTTGATAAAGTCAAATTGTAGTATGATGAACTTGAGAAATACAACAAGATTGTGAAAGGTGAATTGACTCAATCCAAACAACAACTTGAGAGACTATATTCAAATAGTGAAAAGATTAATGAGCAAGTATCTTATGGAAAACCATTCTATGACAAAACTAGTCTTGGACTTAACATATTGAAGATAGTTAGTGAAAGCAAGAAACCAGATCTGAATGTATGTGAAATCAGTGAAGAAAATAAGTTAGATGAGAACAAATCTGAAGATGCACCTAAGCAAGAAGAATCATTGAAGCAAGAAGATGCACCGAAGCAAGAAGAACCACCGAAGAAAGATGAACCATCCAAAGGTATGCAAAGAGAATTCAAAGGTAGATGTTTTACTTGTAATACTATTGGTCATATGAAAAGAGATTGTACAGGTAAACAATTCAAACCTCTTAATGGATATTGTTATAATTGTCATGGTTTTGGACATAGAGCTATTGAATGTAGAAGATCTAAAGTTATTGAGAATAATTATAATAGTATAATGCCTAGAAATACTAACAATGCAGATTAGAGATCAACTGAAGACATTAAAAGAGGAAATGGAATAGTATGTTATAGATGCAACAAAATTGGACATATTGCTAGAAATTGTAGGACACAAATCAATTAGCAAGCACCTAGATATGGAACCAATGGAATCATTTGTCAGATATGTAACAAGATTGGACACACAACAAGATTTTGCAGAATGAACAATGGAGGTTATCATCATAACCCTAACCCTAGAAACTATGTAAGAAGGAATGAAAATGTAGGAAACAAAGAGAAAGGTTGCTGTAGCAATGAAGATGAAGTAAAATTTGTTAAAGGCATAGATCAAGGAGGTATATTTAGCATTGAAGGTAATCAGGAAGGTAAAGTATCTGATGGTAAGAATGAGTCTTTACCTAACCCTTCTTTAAGCACTTAAATTATGTAAATTTTTGTAGCTTAGGAACTTAGAATTAGTATAGAATTATATTTTGAATGAATTAAGTTTTGGGTAGTTAGATGAAGGTTTTTTATGTTATACTAATACTATGGTTAAGTGCACAAAAATAAATGTTGTGTTTTGCAAGGTCGCAAGAAGATTTATGGTTGCAGGTTTACAGAATCAGTTTTTTGGCATTTTAGCGGCAAAAGAATTGAATGTGATGTTAGATTGAGTAAATGCTAAGTATTAAAAGATTGAAATTGAATTTATTGTGATTATCAAGTGATTAGAAGTGATTTGGAGAGTGAAGAAAGAAGTTTGGAAGCAATTTGCAGAAGTTTGAAGTGTTGATCAGGTGAAAGCCCTAATTTCATGAATTTAAGGTATTTATCCGACTAAGATCTTGAATTAGTTTAAGTAATCAGATATAATCATGGATATGTCATTGATTCACAACATTAAGGATAAGAATAGACCTAGAACTAAGAAAGATCTAGTTGAACCCTCAGAAAGAAATGCTAGTTTAGCTTTATCATCCGTACCAGATGGAGTTCTTCATTTAGAGAATATTAAAAGTTATCTTGGATGCAAATATGAAACCCTAAGGGAGAGTAATTTCAATGGTGAATATCAAAAATTGTACAACAAGGATATGTCAGTGAAACAAGGTTATGAACATCTAGAAAACAATGAAATCATTGAGTACTCTATGAAATATGAATTTGATGATGAGGAGTGTACTAAGATCATTTTGAGTAGGATACATAATGGTAAATTTTGGTTAGAAGATAGAGTTATTGACATAACTACAGACCTAATTCATGATGTGACTGGATTATCAAAAGCTGGTGCAATTCCACTGAATGAGAAAAACATGAGAAAGATTGTGATTGATAACACCGGTTCAATATACAATGGCAGAGGTATAGTCATTAGTAAGATTAAGCAAGATGATGTAAGATACTTATGTAAGATTTTGACAACAAAATTTTGTGGAAGTTCTAGAGAAGATGATATGTCAGCAGGTATGGTACACATTTCTTATTTGATGTGTGTGGAGAAGAAGCCCGTGGATATGTGTGAAATTATGAGAATACAGTTGTTTGAGAATTTGGAAAAGATAAAGAAAGCTAAATACACTCACTTTAGATTTTCCTCATTGGTTACTTACATGTTCTTCCACTTTCTAAGAAGATTTCCTTACACTATTGATTGGAATGATGGTGAGAATGCTATGGAAAGAATCAATAAAGTTTACATGAAACATCTTATTGAGAAGGTTAATGATAGTGTAAAGTTAGTGTTGAAAACTTTTCAAAACATTGTGGTAAATAGATCAAGAATTCCTCCATCCCTAGTTGAGAAATACAAAGATGATATATGTTTTATGGTTGATATTGATTTCACTTACATTGAGGTAGTAGAACCTAGACATGAATTCATAGACCCTCTTGGCTATGAAATCTCTAAAGTTGAAACAGAAGGATATGTTAGTAGATTGTTGAAAAGTAAAGTGGATGCTCATAGCAATAGATTTGGAACATATGATGAAAACTTTGATTCAGAAAAGACACTTAAGGAAGAGAAACAATCAAAGAAGAGAGTGGAGACTACAAGAAAGAAAATTCTAAAAGAAACAGGTATGAGTGAGCAGGAATTTGATATTGCAAGAAAAACTATAGAAGAAATAAGGCAAAGTGAGACACTATCAGTCCCACCTTTGGCATCACGGGCAGATCCTCAAGAACCCATTCAAGTTAAGGTAAAGGTTGAAGAACTTGAGAAGGAGCAAGAAATTAGTTAGACAGAGAAACCCTCTTCTTCAGCACCAAGCAAAAGAATGAAGGTAAGTGCTTCAGGACCAGGTAAAAGACAAAAAGTAATTGTTCCACTAGTACCTAGAAGAGTTGCAGAGATAAAAGATGATGAAGTAACAATAAAGAAGAAATCATGGAAACCAAGGATAGAAAGAGTTAATGAAGACATATTGCAACATGGATACTTTACCAAGATGAACAAATACTATAATTTATATGGATCCTCTGACATATTAAATCTAGAGAATGCAATGGCTACACATATGATTTTGGCAAACAAGAAATTTGATACTATTCATGGAAAGATACCAGAAGATTTGTACAACAGAGTTGTGAGCAGAAAGATGAGAGCACAAGAAGAAGATACTAAAATGAGAGAGAATGTGATAAGATAGTTCTGTGACATAAGAGATGATGACCACCTTAAATAGATCCTCAAGCCACTTGAAACCCTATTAAGAACCAAAAGAAGAACTATACAAATAATGGGAGGTTAGTATGAACAAGTGAAGACTGAAACTGAACAGGCAGTTGTGCAAGTGCTAGCAGACTTAGTAGCAAGAAAAGATAGCAAAGATCAATTAGTTGCAGAACCAGTACAGAAACAGAGTTCAGAATAGGTAGAGGCAGCATCAGAGGTAGTTGAAGTTGAAGATATTCCCTTTTCTTCTATAAACATTGGTACATAATCTATGGACATTGAAGGAACAAAAATTACTTTAGATTTAGATGATGTGGTACTCAACAGTTTGGATAACATTGTTGACAATTTGGCTTTGGGAGAGTAGGAAAAGAGTATTGAAATAGAGACTACACAAATAGAGAAAATGGCAGTAGCAGTCACTACATCTAGTACACCTATTGTACCTATGATACCTCAAGAGGACATCAATTTTACCCCTAAGACTGGAAAGAAAAGAGAGATCAGTTCGATGCTTGAAGATTTAGGCAAAGAAGTGGATGATGTTGATCAACTAGATTTGATCACATCTTTGAACAAAATTATTGGGAAAAATAATAAGGTCAAGAATTTGGAAGGTAGCCTGAAAGATTTGACTGAGAAGCTACAAAGTGTTATATCTACAAAAGTCTTTGATTCAGATCCACTTGAAAGAGAAAAGATGGTAATAAATTATTTTGATGTTGAGTTCACTAATTTGACTGATATTGCTAAGGTTAAAGCTCAAGTAGCTTATGAAGCTAAGATGTTATAGAATATAAATCAGAATATCAAAAATGACATTGGCAGCCTTGACAGATACATTAAGAACTTAAGGAAACATCTTAAGACTAGAAAGTGTTTGTACATTCAGTGTACAAAATCTGAAAATATAATAATTGGGGAAGAGAAGAAGATAAAAGAGAAGCAAGATGAAATTGTAGCAGAGACAAACTCAATGGCCAGCCCAAACATAAAGATCAGTGTAGTTGAGAAAAAGATTAGAAAATTATGTGATGAGATAAGGACTTTGAATGATGAGAAGAATAGGAAAATTATCAGGATAAACATCTTGAGAGAGCATGTCTCAATCAAGTTGACTAT
Organism: Chamaecyparis obtusa; assembly: GCA_027943335.1. Lineage (NCBI taxonomy): Eukaryota > Viridiplantae > Streptophyta > Pinopsida > Cupressales > Cupressaceae > Chamaecyparis > Chamaecyparis obtusa. The sequence goes on from BSBK01010680.1 coordinate 250,534, forward strand.
AATAGAAGAGCAGCTAGATGAATGTCTTACTGCTAAGACATCATTTTAGAAGTTCAACTTTGAATCTCTTGAAGCTTGTCAGATTGCAGCATACGGATTGAGTACTTTACTCAATGTGGCAGAATCAATGAAGAAGTCTTGGGAGAAAGATTTTGAGGCTTGGAAGTCAGATTTTTCAGATTGTGTTGCAAGCCTACCGGCTCTACAATAAGACAGTAAGGTAAAAGTTTTAACACAATTTTGTATATCCCTTTCCACCCTTTATTTTGTCATTGTTGTCAAAAGGGGAGAGATACTTAGAAAATTGTCTATATATGATAAGGAAGGATCCTCATAGGAGGAGTTCTATGGAGTATTATGAAGTGTTATAGATTATGTGTATATTTTGAGGAGATATAAGGATAATATTCTATGGCCACAATTTTGATAGAAATTTTGAGATTTTGACTTGTACACTTAGCCAATTTTCTCATATGTTGCCACCAATGACAAAGGGGGAGATTGTTGGCAATTTGGCTGAGGTATGTACATGGATGTTGTCATTATGGAAACATATGTTCCCTATGAAGATTGTATAAGTTGGAAAGTAAGTATGGAAGATCACAGACTAAAATTGTCTAAGTATGAAACAGTGTTTTTGACAGAGCACCTGATACAGTTTGTTTTGGCAACGTTCACTGGAGCATGATCAAAGTTTGTGCAGTTGAACATAGACTCTATGGTGTCTAAGGATACCCCATCTCAGTATGAAAAAGAGTATAGATAGTACAGAAAAAGTTATGATTGTTTTACCGATGACAAAGTATAGCCGATAGAGTAGTTTTGAAGGTAGAACTAGTAAATGAATTAAGGGATTATTTTGCTTGTCAAAATAATGACTTAATATTATAAAGAGCTGACATCCTAGATGTTTACTCCTGGATAAAGATGTGGAATCTGACTGGAGAAAGATATTATGTTTGTATCTTGTATAAATATTGTAATGTAGCAAACATACTTGAAATGTAACTTGTGATAGTTGCATATTGTGATAGCGGTGAAAGTTGTTGGCGCAAAGTTGTAAGTAGTACCATATTGTTATTAGTAAACATTTGTATTGCTTGTTTGGGTAGTGAGCTCATCTAGTAATCAGGTTTTGTATCTACAACTCCTAACAGGGTCGAGGCTTCTAACAAGGTCTATAGTCCCTTAACCAAGATTGATACACTATATGATTGTAATAGACTCCTAACAGGGTCAACATCCTTAACAAGATATCTTTTGATTAGTGGATCTTTGTGGGTACCATCCCCACCGGGGTTTTCCATTGGCCAAGGTTTCCTCATGAACATATCATGTGTTATGAGTTCTTTACATTTACTGTTATGTATGCTATTTAGTCTCTTATGCTTTAAAGTAATCTGTTATATCCATAAGTGGGTAAAAGTAAAAGTTTGTGAAATACTGATTCACCCCCCCTCTTAGTATTTCCTATTTCTAATAGAAAGAGTTATGTACATGTGTTGCCAGAGTAAGGAACAAAATAAATGGAAATGAGGCATATATGTTAGATATGGATGTACTAAATAGGGCATACGTGAGCTTCCTAGGCCTGCATGAGCTCCCATAAAGGGTATCATGTCCAACACGTTGGCATAGTAAACAAGAGGGGTGAGTAGTAAGGGTCTACATTTTCATGTCACCAGGTGCGTACTTCCTCTTAGGTTGTTGCACAACTAAAGAAAGACACCAACATTTATTTTAAAATAATGCCAGCATATATTTTGTAGATGCCAGTGTTTGGAAGGAAAATGTCACGCACCAGGGTTCTACACTCAAGGGGCACTGCTTTTTCATGTCATAATCACAAGCCATTGATAAAGCTTACAAGAACCAAGAAAAAATGGGGCCATGCGTATGCCAGGTTTAGGGGAGCAACCGAGAACAAAAGGGTTTTCATATATTTTGTCCCACATTCACTCTATTCCTTATATTAAAGTTGTTTAAATCAAAGGAAGCTCACATTTGATGTAGAGTGATAAGAAAGGTGAAGTGCGGGGCCTCTTGAATTTGGTGGGCCCAACTGGGCACACTTGAGGGAATAAGTTTTGAATAGTATATTATATTTCATTAGGAAACATTATCCCACATTGATCATGGGAGAGTGAAGTATGCAGTTTATATGTCAAAACACACAGTAGGCTTGTGTTCAAGAATGGACACTTGAAGTGAAGGCATGCTCATGTGTGTGAAAATTGAAGCATTTGATTGGTGTTGATTTGGCGCCCAGCTAGCGGTAACAAAGCAGCAGGCCCCATGAAAGGAAAGCATAATTTTGATGAAGTTCACAAGATGGACAGGTCAACACCTCAAGATTCGTGCGATCATCTGATGGTGGTCACATGATTGCAAGGGCTGAATTTGGCCCTTGTGAACATGTGACAGGGTGCCATGTGGCACACATGATGATGTGGCAAAGTGTTGTGTTCAGATGCCTAGTCAGAGACACGAGGTCCAAGTGGTGATGAGGTGGTCGACTAGGTGAATCAAATTGTGCCATGTGGCACATGTGGGACCCACAATTTTTAAATCTATATGCAGAGGATTTAAAACAAATATGAAAGTTCAAACTATGTGTAGATTTTGAAATTTTTATGTGACAAATGCTCATGAAGTAGTGAAATTTGAAAATGCTCCTAGGAGTTCAATTTTTGCCCAAATATGCAAGTGTAGTATACCGTTGGAAACGTTGTGAGATGATGGTTAGATTGGCACCATCAAAAATCAGTTTTGGGCAACTGGAAAGGAGAAGTAAGTGATTTTGTTTCCGAGATTAGTTTTGGTGGGAAATGAAGTAGTTTGCAGATTGGATCTTTTTGGAAAGATACAGGTGTCATGGGTGGGATATTTTTAGGTCTCTTTCCTTCCCCCCATATATTTTGAATCTTCTCATTATTGTAGGGGTTCTGAAATCCTGGTCTCCACAGAGGGTTTGAAGCTGTGCTTAACTCCTAGAGTTTCAGTCATTTCCTAGTTCCATTAAGGTTCTAAATTCTCTATGATTTTTTCTAAGAGTTGGTCTTGAGTGCTCTGTGGGCTGGGTAGGGGATGTAATTTTATTCTCTTGTTCAGTCTCATAACACCAACTGCTGACCTCACTCTTAGTCTAGGGTACTGTAGACTATATTAGACATGTTTTTTGTAAAGAGCAGTATTGCTGGTCTGGTTGAATATTTAGAAAGTTTCACTAGAAAGCATTTTGTTTACATGATACTGATATAGTATTTGAATAAGTTCCTAAGTTTATATCTCTCCTTGTGTATTTCTCTTTGAGTTATGAATTGATAAAATTCATGGCATGGATAATCTCTGTGTGTATGTTTATATTCTTCAGCTCTGATCCAAGATCAGATTAAAAATCTCTAGATATGACATAAATTCTTTAAAGTTCTGCATAAGGATATACCAGTAAGTAGTGTGAATCTAGGACTCCTTTGATAAAATCCACCATAGGGTGATTAGTGTTTTCAAAGGATAAAGATCATTCAAAGCTCAATATATTTGTTTATGTATAAAAATATTACAGTGGAGGTGTTACCCAATGGATAAGACACTGGTCAGTAGTGAGTCCTTTTTACAGAGATCAGTGTTTGATAGGGTTCTATTTTACTCCCCCATTTGATATAAATATGTCAAAATCCTTGAAGTTTTTGTGACCTACCTATTTTGTCTCATCTTATGGTAATGGAGAATCAATGAATGAGTGGTTCTCATTTAGTATTTTCTTACCATCTATCTATTATATTTAAATCCAGTCAGTGATAAGTGGAATTAATCTTGTTTTACTAGATTAGGAGCACCCTCCTTGGTTTTGTAGAGCTAGAAGTGCAGAGGGCAGTCTTGTCCCTATAGTTGGTCCAATCATCTTTAGAGATAAATATTTGGATCTAACCCATCCCAAAAATTTATAGATGTATTGGTTACTTGTCAAAGCATAAAGTCCATTTTGGGAACCAACACCATCCTCATTGTAGCCCAACTTGTGATTGAGGCATCATCCAAGTGATAAAACCAGTCAGTCACTGCTTCAATTAGAGTTTCAACAAATAGCCTAACAGCAACATCTTCATAACCAACTCCTAGGATATGAGTTTCTATGAATAAGGCTTTAATGTGTTCATATGTAGTAACTTTTCCATCTCCTAAGAACTTAGGAAAGTTATTTCTAGATCCTAAAGGGAGTGGGTGATATGCTACGAACTACAACGAACCAGTTGCAGTGGCCCATGGACTTGCCATGACTGTAGGTGCAGGATGTTGAGGAAAATTAATAACAAGAGGAGCTACTGCTCCATGTAAAGTTAATACCTGGCAAGTTGTAGGCAATGAAGTTTGTGTCTAGGGAGGTGAAGGTGGTCTAATCCTACTTCTTTTTTCACCTTTCTGATGAGGTAGTCTATTATGGGAAAACCAAGCTCTGCAAGCCTTTCGAATGTAGGGTCTTTTCCACCTTGCCCCTTGGCACTTCTGAGAAATCTTCTTTGATCCAGAGCTCCGAATTAGTTTTGCTGCCTAGCTTCATGCTTTGCTCTATGTTGATTTCTTCTCTGAATTTCTCTTTTGAGTTCTTCTTGTTAGAAATAGGGAATATTGACAGGGGGGTGAATCAGTATTATACAAAATTTTACTTTTTCCCAATTATGGATATAACAGATTATCTTAACGCATGCATAACATAGAAAGCTAAACAACATACATAGTAATAAAACTAAAGAACTCATAACACATTACTTGTTCTCAAGGAAACCTTGGCCAAGGGAAAACCCCGGTGGGGATGGTACCCACAAAGATCCACTAATCAAAAGTATCATGTTAATGATGTTGACCCTATTAGGAGTCTATTACATGCATATATATAGTGTCTCAGTCCTAATTAAGGGACTATAGGCCTTGTTATAAGCCTCAACCTTGTTTGGAGTTGTCAGTACAAAATGTGATTACCAGATGAGCCCACTGCCCAAACAAGTAATATACAATATTCATTGATTACAAAAATAGGTCAAGGTACATAACCTTATACTGCTTGCTTCAATATCTCTTCGCTGCTCTTCAATTTTGCTATTACATTTGCATATTCATTACTCCTATTTTACATTACATTTTTACATATCTTTATACAAGTTATTAAGATTAATAACTTTCCAGTCAGATAACATATTAAAAATTATCTTTATCCAAGTGTTAACATCTAGGATGTCATCCCTTTATATTGTTAAGTCATTATTTTGATAAACAAAATAATCCCTTAACTCTTTATCAATTCTCTCTTCAAATTCTATTCTGTTGACTTAACACTATCTTTAGTAAAACTATCATAACTTCTTCCGTACATGCCATACTGACTTGCACTCTTAGGTGAGTCTTCAATAGTCACCATAGTGTCTATGTTCAAGTGTGCAAGAACTGAACTTAATCCAATCAACATCGCAAATCAAAATGGTCTTTAGGTTCACTGGAAAAAATATATTGTCTCATACTTAGACAATTTGCATTGCGCTCTGACATACTAGCTCTCTAACCTATGCGATCTTCATGTAGATCATATGTTTCCATAATGAAAACATCTATGTAACCAACTTAGCCAAATTGTCAACAATCTCCCCATTTATCATCTGTGGCAACATATGAGAAAATTGGCTATCTTAGACTCCAAAAATTCAAAAGTGTGGCCATAATACAAAATATATATATATTGTCCTTATGAATTCATGAATCCTCTCTATATACTATACTCCCCCTAAGAGTATGTATCCTTATCAATTTTCTGCTATATATCTCTACCCCTTTGACAACAATGACAAAAAAAGGTAAGGAGGGTTACAAAACTGTGTTCACAAAAAGTTATACCTTAATTCAATATTGCAAAGCCAGTAGGCTCGCAACACAATTTGCAAAGTTGATCTTCATATCCTCTAACTCTTTCTCACATGATTTCTTAATTGAATCTACCACACTGAGTAGTGCGCACAATCCATAAGATGCAATCTCACATGCTTGGAGATTTTCATAACTAAACTTCTGAAAAGATGTCTTGGCTGAAAGACATTCTTCCAGTTTCCCTTCAATAGTGCTCAAGTTTATAGAAATGTTCTCTCTTAAAAGTGTGAATCTCTTCAGCTTCATATCCTTGTCATCTTGCAAAACTCTCATTTCATCATAAATCTTGTGAATTTTATGCTCAATATCAAATACCTTCACATTTGGGCTTGAAAGAAGGTTTGTCTCATTCTGAATTTCTTCTTCCTTCATCTTCATCTTCTGAACTTCCTCTGCTACCAAGTTATCTGATTTTGTACACTGAATGTACAAGGATTTTCCTTTTTCTAATTCTTCCTCAAGTCCTTTATATAGATATCAAGGTTATTGACATCATTTTTGATATTCTGACTAATGTCCAAAAGTATTTTGGCCTCATAAGCTGGTTGAGCTTGTTAGAAAGTAAAGTCCACCAAGATAAATGAGAGGAGGGGGGGGGGGTGAATTAGTTATTAGATAATTATAACTTTTTTTAGCTTTAACAACATTAAACCATATAAGAAATATAATTACCAACCATAGAAATATATTCATACACAATAACATAGTGACACAAGATATGTTGAGTAGGGAACCTCTTGATCAAAGAGTAAACCCCAGTGGGAATGATGCCCACAAAAGATGCACTAATATGAATATTCCTTATGAAAGGATGGACTCTATTAGGATTCTTATGAAATACATTTAGTACATATGAATGCCTGTTAGGAGATTTTGAATCCATGCTAAAAGATTCTAACCCTGTTAGGAGTTATGGAAGACAGAAGGACCCACTACCTAGACAACTTCAATGGTAAGATCACTGAACACACTATCCAACTAACCTTAAGATTATTTAGTATAATAATGTGAAATATTTTACCTCCTCACTATTCCAAACTGCACTCACTGCTACACCAGATCTCAATTTCAGATCTCTGTACTTCGCATGTCTTCCTTCACAATTTCACTTTCACAACTTCTTTGGCTCTTTTCTTCACTTCATGCATACATTCACATTAAACCATACCACGCTTACATTACATACACATTACAAAAATGGAAAAAAATTCTTCCTTTATACCACACTCAAATAATTACAAATGAGTCGACACACAATTACAAAATAAAAGTTTCCACATGCTACATCAAAATTACACAAAATTGTCAGCTTCCAAATACAATAAATCTTCACTCATGTGACCTCAAAGTTTGTGTTATGAACCACATCACTATCAATGTGTCTCAAACTTCCCTTTAACTACACAAAACTAGATTCCATCTCAATTAGGAGATATCATCCAATTTCCACAAACTGCTACTTAGGAACATTGCCTGAATACTGCTTCCACCAAAATGCTCATAACTTTCATGAATAAATGAATTACTATCTGTGCTCTTAACCATAGACATATAACATATCAAAGAATATAACCTCAACATCACATAGCTCCAACTGCAATATCCCATGTGCGCTAATCAAAACACTGTCTGCTTCTCTATGAGTCTCTAGAAGATCACTGTGTTGACATCAATGACAATCATAGCCATGAATGCAACAAAAAATACTACAGAATGACTGCCAAGCATTCATTCCTAACAATCTCCCCATTGGCATTGATGGCAACATAGATGAAAAACATCTAATGTTCCAAAATTCCAATACTGCAACACTGCTGCTTTGACAAACATTTTCAAGTCCTCTTCATCAATCAAATCTTACTTTATTTTCCTATTCAGTTCTCTCCAACAGATGGTACAACTGGTACAAATAATTTTTCATGTATACTTCTCCCCCATTGACATCAATGATAGAAATTTCATCACTATGTCAACAACAACTCAATCTCAAAAGACACTATTCAGAAAATACATTCACAAGAGTCCTCGTGACTCAGCTCAGATACACATACTCCCCCATAGAGGAAGTACCAACATCCAATCCAGAAGAAAGATAGAGCTCATATACCATTGGATGGATACAACCAGCTACATCATTACTCAAAAGTAGGCTAGGGCATAACCCCAAGCATACCTCTCAGATACTCAAATGTATCCTTAGGAAAAGGCTTTGTAAATATGTCTGCTATCTATTCCTTTGTGCTTATGTACTCCAATCTCACTTCTTTCTCAGCAACTTTCTCTCTTACAACATGATACTTGATCTTTATATGCTTTGTCTTAGAATGTAATACATGATTCTTAGACATACTAACTATGCTGGTGTTGTCACAATGTATGATAACAAGCTCAACAAACTTAATTCCAATATCTTTCAGCATTTGCTTCATCCAAATTATCTGGTTACAATTGTTTGCTACTGCTACATACTCTTCTTCTACTATGCTCTATGAAATATAATTCTTCTTCTTGCTCAGCCAAGAAACTAATCTTCCTCCAAGAAAAAAGGCTCCACCGCTGGTGCTTTTCTTATCATCAACACTACCTCCCCAATCAGCATCTGTATATGCACATAGGGTAAAATCTTCAGATTTTTCATACCACAATCCATAGTCCATTGTGCCTCTTAAATATCTCAGTATCCTCTTTACTGCTACATAATGTGATTCTCTAGGTTTAGCTTGAAATTATGCTACCATTCCAACTGAATGTGCTATATCCAGTCTTGTGTGTGTTAAGTACTAAAATCCTCCAATCATGGATCTGTATTGCTTCTGCTCAACTGTCAGTGTTTCATCTTTGCTAGATAGTTTGTGTCCTATAACCATAGGTGTTCCAACTGGTTTATAGTTCTCCATTCTAAATATTTTCAGCAAATCATTTAAGTACTTTGTCTGACTTACAAAGAAACCATCATTGTTCTATGTTATCTGTAATCCCAAAAAGTATTTCATCTCACCAATCATACTCATTTCAAATTCTGTCTTCATTTCATTAGCAAATTTGTCACTAGCTTCATCTTCTCCTCCAAAAATAATGTCATCAACAAAAATAACTATAACCAACAAACCATTTTCAATTTCTTTTGTCTACAGATTGCTATCAGCTGTTCCTTTAGTAAATCCCAATTTTAACAAATACTTATCTAGTCTTGCATACCAAGTTCTAGGTGCTTGCTTTAGTCCATATAATGCTTTCTTCAATTTACATACCATGTCTCCTTCTTGAGTCAAAGGAAAACCTTCAGGCTGCTCAATGTAGACTTCTTCCAATTCACCATTCAGAAATGTGGACTTCACGTCCATGTAATATACTTTAAATTTCTTAAAAGCTGCATAGGCCAAAAACATTCTTACTACTTCAAGTCTTGCTACTGGTGCAAAAGTTTTTTCATATTCAATTTCTTCTTGCTGTGAGTATCCCTTACATACCAATCTTTCTTTGTCTTTTACTACTTATCCTTGTTCATTCATCTTGTTTCTAAATACCCATTTAGTTCCAATCACATTCTTGTCTTTAGGTCTAGGAACCAATTCCCATGTCTTGTTCTTTTCAATCTGATCTAGTTCTTCTTTCATAGCATTAATCCAATGTTCATCTTCACAAGCTTCACTAGTAGATTTAGGTTCAATTTGAGAAATAAAACATAAATGTACCTTATTCCAAGTCAGAACTCCTCTATCCAAACTTCCAATAACTTGTTCAACAAGATGTTGTCTTGATAAATACCTGTTCAGTGTCATAGTCTTAGATCTTGCTTCAACTATAGATTCTTCTCTAGATCCCTCTCTAGTTTCTTCATCATGACTCTCATTCAACAATTCACTATCAGTCTCATAGAATAACTTAGTAGTTTCAATGTTAGGATTAGGATGAGCTTCTTCATTAGATTCATAATCAAGCATTCTTTCCTAAATTTTGAACTTCTCATCAACTTTAACATTTGTGCTCTCAACAATATTTTTAGTTCTCTTATTGTAACATCTATATGCTTTACTCTTCAAAGAATATCCAAGAAAAATTCCTTCATCATTTCTAGGATCAAAATTTCTAATATCATCATCTCTCTTTATATAACATTTACTTCCAAATATTCTAAAATACTTAACTAAGGGTGCATGTCCAAACCATAATTCATAAGGTGTCTTGTCTGTGTCTGCTCTGATTTGTACTCTGTTCATTGTATATACTCTTGTATTCACTGCTTCTCTCTAGAATGTCTTTGCCAAATCATTCTCAAATAACATAGCTCTTGCTGCTTCAGTCACTGATCTATTTCTTCTTTCTACAATACAATTGTGTTCAGGTGTTCTACGGGCTGAAAAATGTCTCTTAATACCAATCACTTCACAAAAAGTGTTAAACTCTCTAGAAGTAAATTCTCCACCTCTATCAGATCTCAAACATTTAATCTTCATTCTAGATTCATTCTCAACTTTATTGTTAATGATCTTAAACTTATCAAATACCTCATATTTTTCTTTAAGAAATGAAATCCACATCATTCTTGTAAATTCATCAACAAGAATCATAAAATACCTTTCTCCATAGAATCCTCTAGTCCTGGTAGGACCACTGAAATCTTTATGAACAATCTCCAACTTCTCTGCCGATGTGAACTTCTTACTAGGAAATGAACTTCTCTTCTGCTTAGCCATCACACATTCTTTGCAAATCATGATAGTAGGATTCATAATTTTAAGCAAATCCCTTACTACGAGTGTAGTACTCACTTTCACAATATTATCAAAGTTTATATGAAAAAACCTTCTATGCCATAACCATCTATCATCAATCTTAGTAATCAAACATGTCATCTCAGTAGGATTCAATTGAAATACATTACCTCTGGTTCTAGATCCAGTTCCAATCAGATTTCCATCTTTATCCTTTATCACACAAGTTTTCTCAGTAAACCAAACTTGATATCCCTTATCAACTAACTGTCCAACACTCAAAATATTATGTTTCAATCCATCCACAAAGTAAATATCATCAATATTAGTCTTTCCATCAAGAGTAATAGATCCTATACCTTTAATCAAACAAGGTGCATTGTTTCCAACTCTAACTACTCCACCATCATATTCATTCAATTTTATGAACTTTTTCATGTCTTTAGTCATATGATGTGAACAACCACTATCTATAATACAATCAGCTTTCTTTTCAACTTGGGAAAGTAGGGCTTTTTCTTCCTTAACATCAGATTCAGGATTCTCTTCTTTAATTGCTACAAATCCTATTTCATCATTATTCTTAGTATCACTTTCACTTAAGGTTCTTTCTATACTAGCTTCAAGATCTTCATCATTAGCATAATAACATTCCTTAGATCTTCTAGGTTTGAAATTTTTTATGTACTTTTTAACTCTCTTAGGACATTTAGATGCAAAATGACCATATTCTTGACAAGTCCAACATTTAAAATTTTTCTTACCGTCTGGTTCTCTTTTCACAAGAGAGGAAATACCCTCTTCAATCTTCTTGTCTTCTTCATTTCTAGATCTACTGCTACCAACATAATCTCCACTCACACTGATTCTTCTTGACAGAGTAGGGTGAACACTAAGAGCACTGAATGCTATCTCCATTCTAGGTAAGTCTACTGATAACCTCAGGTTCATTTCTACTGCTTCCAATCTTCCAAGAAGAGTCTCTCTTGTAAATTTTGAAGTACAAGGTATAACTTGTTCAATCATCTGTGTTGTCTGCTTAAATACAGGAGTCAATGTCCTCAGAATTTTCCATATATCTTCATTCTCTATCTTTGTTCCTTCACAAGATTTTATTCCTATAAATATTTCTAACATTCTACCAATATAGCTTCTAATAGATTCATCTTCCATCATTCTTATATCTTCAAATGCACATATCCAATTATGTAATCTAGCTTTCTTTGCATGTTCATCACCTTTAAAAGTAGAGTGTAAAGCTTTCCAAATTTCATGAGATTTTGTTAAACATTTTACTTGACTATATTCATTATCTAGAAAGTGCTTCTCTTGCAAGTATGTTACACATGAATAAATCTCTCTCATCATTATAACATGTCTCAAGATTATCTTCTTGAATGATAGTCTTATCATTCTTTGTAATCAACCAATAACCTAGTCATAGACACAGTAGATGTGTCTTCATCTTCTCTTTCCAACTATCAAAATTTACTCCATCAAACTTAGGGCTTTCTTTCCTAAAATTTTCCATGGATCTCCTTAAGCTGTTAAACTTTCCTTTCAAGCACCTGCCACTCTGATACCAATTGTTAGAAAGTAAAGTCCACCAAGATAACTAAGAGGGGGGGGGGGTGAAGAAGTTATCAGATAATTATAACTTTTATCATCTTTAACAACATTAAACCATACAAGAAATATAATTACCAACCATAGAAATATATTCATACATAATAACACAATGACACAAGATATGTTGACCAGGGAACCTCTTGATCAAAGAGTAAACCCCAGTGGGAATGATGCCCACAAAAGATGCACTAATATGAATATTCCTTGTGAAAGGATGGACTATGTTAGGAGTCTTATGAAATAGATTTAGTACATATGAATCCCTGTTAGGATATTTTGAATCCTTGTTAAAAGATTCTAACCCTGTTAGGAGTTATGGAAGACAGAAGGACCCACTGTCCAAACAGCTTCAATGGTAAGATCACTGAACACACTGTCCAATTGACCTTAAGATTATTCAGTAGAATAATATGAAATATGTTACCTCCTCACAGTGCCAAACTGCACTCACTGCTACACCAAATCTCAATTTCAGATCTCTGTACTTCGCATGTCTTTCGTCACAATTTCACTTTCACAACTTCATTGGCTCTTTTCTTCACTTCATGCATACATTCACATTCAACCATACCATGCTTACATTACATACACATTAAAAAAATGAAAAACATTCCTTCCTTTATACCACACTCAAATAATTACAAATGAGTTGGCACACAATTACAAAATAAAAGTTTCCACAGGCTACATCAAAATTACACAAAAATGTTGACTTCCAAATACAATAAATCTTCACTCGTGTGACCTCAAAGTTTTCATTGTGAACCACATCACTATCAATGTGTCTCAAACTTCCCTTTAACTATGAAAACCTAGATTCCATCTCAATTAGGAGATATCATCCTATTTCCACAAACCGCTACTCAAGAACACTGCCTAAATACTGCTTCCACCAAAATGCTCATAACTTTCATGAATAAATGAATTAATATCTTCACTCTTAACCATAGACATATAACATATCAAAGAATATAACTTGAACATCACATAGCTCCAACTACAATATCCCACGTGTGCTAATGATAACACTGTCTTCTTCTCTGAGATTCTCTAGAAGATCACTGTGTTGACATCAATGACAATCATAGTCATGAATGCAACAACAACTACTACAGAATGACTCCCAAGAATTCATTCCTAATAGAGCTTTCATCTTTTCTATATCAAATAGATTTGTAAACTCATCATCAAAAGTATTCATTACTTTCTTTTTTCTTTCTAGAGGGTCATCTTCTGCAATTTGTGTAGTAATAATACCTTGTAACTTCTCAGTAAGCTCCTTCAAGCATCCTTGAATACTATTTACTTTCTTGTTCTTTCGGATGATCTTGTTCAAAGATGTGATCAATTCCATCTAATCATTATCATCTAGTTCCTTTCCCAAATTCTCAATCATAGAACCGATCTGAGTTTTCTTGTCAGTCTCAAGTGTAAGACTAATTTCTTCTTGAGTGGGAACAAGAACTTGTTTCTCTGCCACTTTAGGTTCTACAATTGTGGTTTTTGCCTTCTCTTCTCCTTTGATACTATCCTGCTCTTCAAAAGCTAAATTTTCAACAATGTTTTCAAGATTCTTAAATAAGTTATCATCACTATCCAAGGCGATCTTAGTTCCTTCAACATTCATTACTTCATCCTCAATATTTATGGCTGGCGGAGAGGGAACTCTTGTTCTGATTCTTCTGCTTGATCTTTAGATTTTGCTGCAACTGATGATTCTTTAGCATTCTCTATCATAACCTTAGTGATTGCTTGCTCTATTTCTGTGTTAATTTCTTCATATCTACCTCCCATAATCTGAATATTTCTCTTCTTGGTTCTCAGATGGGTGCTTAGATCCTTCATAATCTAATTGAAGTGTTCTTCATCTCTCACAACACAAAGTTTTCTTACAAGCTTTTCTCTAATAGTTATGTCTTCTTCTGATACTCTCTTCTTTCTATTTACAAGTTTCTTGTACAAGTCATCAAGTATCTTACCCTGAATTGTATCAAATTTCTTATCAGATAAAATCATATCCTTCACCACTACATTTTCTAGGTTCAATATTTTTGCATAATCATAGAGATCATAATATTTGTTCATCTTTGTAAAGTCTCCATCTTGAATAATCTGTTCATTAACCTTCTCAACTCTAGGTTTCCAAGTTTTCTTCTTAACATGAGTGCTTTCATCATCTTTGATTTCTACAACTCTCCTTTGAACTAGTGGGACCAATGTCTTCTGCCTCTTACCAGGTCTAGTAGTAATCTCTTCTATTCTTTTGCTAGGTGTGGAGGATGTTGATCTAGTGGATATTCTTGTTTCTTGATCCTTCTTTGTTTCTTCCACTTTTACCTTAATTTGTGTCTCCTCTTGCTGTGTTGCAATTGATGATAGAGGTGGAACAAACAAAAATTCTTTTTGTCAAATGTCTCTAACTTTTGCTGCTATTTGCTTGGCTACCAAGAACTCATGTTCAGTCATCCCTGTATCTTTTAGAATTTTATTGATTGTACTCTCAACTCTTTTCTTTGATTGTTTCTCTTCAAGGATGGTCTTTGCGGAGTTGAATTTCTATCTCAATCTCAGATAACTCATAGCCAAGAGGGTCTATGAACTTTGTTCTAGGTTTTACTGCTTCAATGTAAGTAAAGTCAGTATCAACCATGAAACATATCTCATTTTTATACTTCTCCATAAGAGACTATGGGATCCTTGATTTGCTAGACATCAAACTCTAAAATGATTTAATTACCAGCACTGCAGTTTCATTTACTTTGTCAATAACATGCCTCCTATACACTTGGTTAATCCTTTCCATTGTAGTTTGGCCATCATTCCAGTCATTTCCAATGGTGAATGGAAATCTTCTCAATAAATGAAAGAACATATAAGTGATTAAAGATGAGAATCTAAATTGTGAATACTTAGTCTTCTTTATCTTTTCCAAATTCTCAAACAACTGAATTCTCAAAATCTCACACATGTCAACTTGCACTTTATCAACACACATCAAATAAGCCACATGTATCATTCCAGCTACCATGGCATCCTCTCTCAAGTTAGCAAAAAACTTAGTTGTTAGGATCTTACACAAGTATCTGACATCATCTTGTTGTATCTTGCTAATTACTATTCCTCTACGATTGTAGGATGAATTTGTGTTGTCTATGACTATTTTCCTCATGTTTTTCTCATTCAAAGGAATGGCTCCAGTTTTAGATAGTCTAATTACCTCATGAATTAAGTCAGCTATGATATCTATCACTTTTTCATCTAACCAAAACTTTGCATTGTGAATTATGCTTAGGATTATCTTGGTACATTCTTCATTGTCAAATTCATATTACAAAGCATACTCAATGATCTCATTATCTTTCCAATACTCAAACCCTACTTTCAATGACATGTCCTAATTATAGATCTTCTGATATCCCTCTGTGAAGTCACTGTCACTCACAGTCCCTAGTTTACATC
The DNA here is from genome assembly GCA_027943335.1 of Chamaecyparis obtusa. Taxonomy (NCBI): domain Eukaryota; kingdom Viridiplantae; phylum Streptophyta; class Pinopsida; order Cupressales; family Cupressaceae; genus Chamaecyparis; species Chamaecyparis obtusa. The sequence continues at coordinate 266,253 of BSBK01010680.1, forward strand.
CCAGATAACTTCTAAAATTCTCTAGATGTAAAACTCTATTTGGTATAGATGATAAAGCTAACCTAGGATCATCTTACAAGGGTTCTACTGGTTCCCTTTTCATTTTAGGTCTATTCTTATCTCTGACATTGTGAATCAAAGAAATATCCATGATTTCCTCTAATTCCTTACATTATTTAAAGATATGCCAAGTAAAATACCTCAATTCCATGATTTAGTGCTTGCGTAGATTTGACACAAAAATTCTTCACCAAATCCTTGCAAAATGCTTCCAATCACTACTCTTTGATCTCCTTAACACTTGTATTCACTTTGATGATCAAATGATACCATCCATAACCTTTTATTATTTCAATCTCACTTAGATCTAACATCACATTCAATTCTTTTGTCGCTTCTTTCCAAAAAGCTGATTTTGTTAACTTGCAAAACTTAAAACTTCTTGCGATCTTGCAAAACATAATATTTTTCTTTGTGCTCTTAACCATAGCATTAGAACATCATATAATACCTTGCATTAATTGCACAAGACTCAATTCATCATATATCAAATTCTACACTAATGTAAGTTCCTATTTCTACTGTAATTTACATGAATTAAGTACTTTGAGATGGTTTAGGTAAAGATTCATTCTTACCATTTAATACTTCACCTTTCTAACCACCTTTAGTGCTGAATATGTCTCCTTGATCTGTGATTTTAACAAACTTCACTTCATCTGAATTACTATAGCATCCTTTCTGACTGTTGCTTGCATCTTCATTTCTTCTTACGTGACTTCTAGGGTTAGGATTGGTATGAAAAACTCTATTGTTCATTCTGCAAAACCTTGTTGTGTGTCCAATCTTGTTACATATCTGACAAACTATTGCATTGTTTCCATATCTTGGTCTAGGCTCATTGATCTATGATATGCAATTTCTAGCAATGTGTCCAACCTTGTTGCATCTATAACATACTATTCCATTTCTTCTATTCATATCTTCAATAGGTTTCTTATTTGCATGGTTAGTATTTCTAAACATTCTAATACTATTGTTATTCTCAACAAAATTAGGTTTTCTGCATTCAATAGCTCTATGTCCAAAACCATGACAATTATAACAATAACCATTAAGAGGTTTAAATTGGTTACCTATGCAATCTCTCTTCATATGACCAATAGTATTACAAGCAAAACATCTACCTTTGAATTCTCTTTGCATACCTTTAGGTGATTCCTCTTGCTTAGGTGGTTCTTCTTCCTTAGGTGTATCTTTAGATTTGTTAATCTCATCAGAATTCTTCTCATCTATGTTTTTAGATATTTTTAGATCTAGTTCCTTGCTTTCTACATTTGCTTTTAAAGTGTTGAATCCAAGACCAATTTTATCATAGAATGGTTTTTGATAAGATATTTGTTCATCAATCTTCTCATTTGTTGAATATACTATTTCAAGTTGCTACTTAGATTGAGTCAGTTCTCCTTTCACAATTTTATTGTATTTCTCAAGTTCAGCATATTGTAAATTGACTTTCTCAAGTTCATATGTTACCCTACCAAGTTTAGATTTTAGCCCTTCATTTTCAAGCTTAAGATTTTCATTCTCAGATTTTAGATTTTCTTCATTCTTGCCATTTCCACCTTTCAGACTTAGCTTCAGAGTTTCTATCTTTAGTTCATGTTTAAGAATCTCATTTTCATTTTCTAAGTTGTCATCACAATCTTCAATGTGAATTTTGGATTCCTTTTCAGATTTCAAATCTTCCAATTTGTTTTTCAATTTCTCAATGAGGTTCTTTGCATCATCATATTTTCCTTTCAGAGTGTCTCTTTCTTTAGTAAACTTATCAATCTATTCAAGAGGTTCTTCAAGATTCTTCTATAGCTGATCCATATCCATAGAGATCTTACTCAAGCTGCTAGATTTTTCTTGAATGATTATTTTCTGAGTAACTAAGCTTTGATACTAATTGTTAGAAATAGGGAATACTAAGAGGAGGGGGTGAATCAATATTCTACAAACATTTAATTTTTCCCAATTATGGATATAACAGATCATCTTAACTCATGCATAACATAGAAAGCTAAACAACATGCATAGCAATAAAACTAAACAACTCATAACACATTATTTGTTCTTGAGGAAACCCTAGCCAAGGGAAAACCCCAATGGGGATGGTACCCACAAAGATCCACTAATCAAAAGTATCCTATTGAGGATGTTGACCTTGTTAGGAGTCTATTACATGCATATAGTGTCTCAGTCTTGATTAAGGGACTATAGGCCTTGTTAGAAGCCTCACCCCTGTTAGGAGTTCGTAGTACAAAATATGATTACTAGATGAGCCCACTACCCAAACAAGTAATATACAATATTCAATAATTATAAAAATAGGTCAAGGTACATAACCTTATACTGTTTGCTACAATATCTCTTCACTACTCTTCACTTTCGCTATTACATTCCCATATTCATTACTCCTATTTTACATTACATTTTTACATATCTTTATACAAGTTATTAAGATTAATAACTTTCCAGTCAGCTAACATATTAAAAAATATCTTTATCCAAGGGTTAACATCTAGGATGTCATTGTTTTATATTTTTAAGTCATTATTTTGATAAACAAAATAATCCCTTAACTCTTTATCAATTCTCTCTTCAAATTCTATCATGTTGGTTTAACACTGTCTTTAGTAAAACTGTCATAACTTCTTCTGTACATGCCATACTGACTTTCACTCTGAGGTGAGTCTTCAATAGTCACCATAGTGTCTATGTTCAAGTTCAAAAGCACTGAACTTACTCCAATCAACATCCTAAATCAAAACTATCTTTAGGTTCACTGGCAAAAATATATTGTCTCATACTTAGACAATTTGTATTGCGCTTTGACATACTAGCTCTTTGACCTATGCAATCTTCAGGTAGATCATATGTTGCCATAATGACAACATTTATGTAGCCAACTCAGCCAAATTTCCAACACTTCCACTCTTTCTTCTTCTTGTTGAAGCACTTGACTCGCATTCCTCTAATGCTCTACATTTCTTATGTATCTCTAGGCGAGAGTATTCAAGGATGAGACTTGTCTTCTTGATCATCTTGAAAGCCAAGATTGGGTTGAAGTACAGGGAAAATGTTCTCATGAGGTGACACCATTTTTACTCATGAAAATTATTCTAGTCTACCAATTGTTTCTCTCCCTAGTAGAGTTGCCAAAAATCTGTTGGTAAACATATTGTTCTTTTTGGATTTAACTCTTTATTTGCCCAAAATCTCTTAAGAAACAATATGAATACGAACAGTTGGAAAGTTGTTATCTAGTCAACTAGCTTTCCTTTGAATTTTCATGGGTAAAAATCCCTCATGTAAATGATATACAATGAATTTTTTTTACTCTAAATCCTAATAGGGTATGTTCTTGACCAGAGAACAAAAGAGGTAACCAAACTAGCCCTTGGTGAGGAACTAATCTAGGCAATGATTTTGATCCTAAACTCTAGCTAACTTCGTGATTTCACAATACTTATGAATTTGTGCCAGTGGTGATGCAATGATGAATCCTACTTGAATTAATGAAAATAAAGTAGAACAACATATATGAGTCTAATCTAAAACATGGCACGTGAGTATTTTCCCAATCTCTAAGTAATGCTCTAATTACTGTCAATTAGTTGTGCTAAAAAAGGTAGAAATAGAGCTCCGTCTATTCCCCAATTTCAATCCAACTTAAGGAAAACATTCAAATTCACAAAAGCATGGAATAGTAAATAAATGGCACAAAATACATTCAAGATTGACCCCGTAATAAGATGTATTTCACACCAAAATTTAGCCAACCCTTTCATTCATTTTCAAAGTGTTACATTTAGGCTTCAAGAATTAAGCCATTACAAAATTCACTAAATCGATTCATGTTTTACAAAGGTTGGTAAATGACAAGTGGCCATTTACCCCATATACAATATATATCAAAAGGAAAAGAAAGGGAAAACTATTTGTTCTTTTCTGGTCTCTTCCCCTTCTCCAACTTAGCCTTATGAGCTTTAGCAGCAACAAGAATCAAAATTAATTTTTCAGAATCAGGAACATGGACATTTTTATATCTTATGAGATAGTGGGAATGATCTTTCTCTATGCATCTTCTCCATGGCTTTGCATATACATCTACCAAGTTTCTAAAGATTAGGTATTCTATCAAGATGAGACCTAGATAACTCTGCAAGCTAATCCAAATAGTCAAAGAATGACTTCTACATATTGGTTATAAACAATTAGGCTCTTTTCATCTCCGCTAGTTTGAGAAACGGAGTGAAGACCCTATAAATATACAATTATTTTACTTTTCTCTTTGGTGACTTCTTCTCTAGTCATCTTCATTTCCATCTCTGCCTTGATTATCATCTCCATTTTTAATTCTACACCTTAGAGCCACTCAATCAGAGGTCCATCCCCTTTCTACAATATGTTGGCCATGATTGTGTCCTTAGTCTTCATTGTGACTAACCAATGCAATATCATGATGCACTCTTCACATCTCAACCTTTCTGTTGTGAGTGTCTTCATATGTTCTTTGAGAGAATCCTTCTCTACCTCTAACTTCAAAATGACATTTATGTCCTGTTTGATGACTACTAGACCTTCAGACTTAAGTCATTCAATCCACTTCTTGCCAATATGTCAGAAATGTCTATCTTCTTCCAATTTGGTAATTATTACTTGATTCTCAGCTACAATAGGATCAAACATTGCTGGAGTACTAGATAGACTTTCCACAAGAGTGACCAACTACTTGATGAAGTTGGTCATTTCTTTAATCTCTACCTTGAGCTGAGTCTTGGTAACTTTAAGTTCTTCGAGATCTTCTTTCATCAAGACGTTACTATACTTCCATAAGTCTACTTTTGTATCATGGTGGGCAAGTCCCATTTCTAAGGACTAGAGTTCAAAATCCATGGTAGTAAGCTCTTCAATTCTACCATCCTTCAATGGTTTAGCTATCTCCATTGTTAGGCATCCTATGTCTGGATCTCGACCAAGAGTGGATAGAGTCCTAGTCCTTTCATCTTTACTTATAGCTATGCTTGACTACATTGCTTAAGAAAACCTCTCACCACTAGGAGCACTTTCTCAACCCTTTTTCTCTTCCACTCAAGAGTATTCTCAAGCCATGATTCTACACTTGTAAATGTTTTTGTAGAAATTAAATCTTCAACAAATAATTTCCCGATAACAGGCGGTGAAGATTTTTTCTTGGAAGCGAAAGGATTAACCAATGCTAAGGTAAATTTTTTTTCTTTTTGAGCCAATCCCAAGTACTCTTATGTTTCTTCATCTATCATAGTTTTCAAACTACTACTATCATCATTAACTTCGACAACAGAGGGGTTTCCTTGATTGGGAGTGCCACTTTGTACCTCAACAGCTCCCCCTTTGCTTTGTTGCCCTGGTTCCACTTCTCCAACAAGCTCTTCCATTGGCTTGTCAAATTTTTCAACTTCAGCTTCTTCATTCATGCTAATGAATGGAGATGAACCCGCTCCACAAGTCTTCTCAATTGGAATCTCTTTTTCAAGTGGTTGGTCATCTCCAACTGCTGGTGATGCAGGAGCATCCTAGGGTAGTTGGCTATCCTGCATGTTTGGGAGATTTTATGGAGTTGTGTGGACTTATTTTCATATGTAAGGGGTTTGGTAGAATTGGATAAACCCACTTGGGTCTTTAGTAATTGGATTTGATGTATTTAATGGAACTTGGCATGGTCTTGGTTGCTTAGCATGGCCTTGGGGAGCTCGGCCTTGCTTAGGAATTTGGTGCCTATTTCAGGCTATATAATTAATTTTTCATAAAGAATTAGAGGCTGAAACTTTTATGGATTGAAGAGGGCCTATATTTCTACCTATGGTTCAAAGCACGAGTTCTAATTCATCCGGAGCTAGGAGATATCATGATTTTACTAAGACATCAATTTTAGGCATTTAATTATTGTTGTTGGCTGACTTGTGGCATTTAATTTCAGTATTTGTATTTAATTTATGTTTAGGGCCGACCTGTGGCTTAGATTGGTATAAGTAGAGGTTGTGGGGGAAGTCTTTATGCAATCATTCATCCACTTGGGAGAAGAGGAGGTGGATGTGGAGCGAGTTTTGAGGAGAGCTAGTAGCTGCGGCTTGGGAAACAAGGAGATTGCTTGGTGGGCTTGCGAGCACAAGTTTAGATCTTCCTTGGGGGTTCCTACTAGTGTGTGGATCTGGGCTAGCTAGGGTTTTGGTTTGGATCTTGTGAGATATTGTGGAGTTTCTATTGTAATTGCATTGTATTTGGCCGTAACCCAGAAGGCCTTACAGCCGGGCATGTTGGATGAAAATATGATGATTCTATTATGAGTATTGGCATTGTGTGGATCTATATCTCTGTATTGTTATTATATTCTATTGTGTTGTTATTTTCTAGGGGCTAGGACATCTCCATTGGGGATTCTCCTACCTTGCACTACATCAAGTGGTATCAGAGCCAGGTTGTTCCTGAGTGTGTGGACAGAGCACCGAATGTGAGGTAGTTTACACCAGGACCTTGGGTGGAGTTTTTCAGAGTGAAGGTTGTTCCTAAGTGTGTGGACAGAGCACCAAATATGAGGCAATTTTCACTAGGACTTGGTTGAAGTTTGGATCTAGTTGGTGATTTGCTACAGAGGGTTTGCGAAGATCTTGGAAGATGGCTCTAAGAAGATTGGACCCTGAGATGATTGCAAAACTCCATGATGTAGTGGAGAAGAATATTTCAAAGACTTTTGCTCAGTTGGAAGCTAGATTGACTAATTAGGTTAAGGAAAGGATGGTTGAGAGTGATCCATCTCTGGATAAATTTCATAAGAGAGTTCGAGAGATCTTGAAATCATGGAGTTGGCATCTCCTGATCAAGAAGTGAGTTGTCTGGCCGGTTAGAAGACTTGTTCGAGAGAGAAGAGGGCATAGCAAGGTCGAGATGGAAGTTGGTTTTGTTGATCAGTGTGTGGAGGTTGATGCAGAACCTGTGAAGAAACTTGTGGATATTTCTATGGAGCTTCCTAACCTTGTTGATGCTGTGATTGAGGTTGGTTTTCATGATCAGTTGGTTGAGTCTGACATGGAAATTGTGGAGCACTTGGTCATGGATAATCAGTTTGATAAGGGTGATGATCCATATGTTGGTGATATGGATGTTGTTGATATGGATGTTGCTAGTGTGGATTCACTAGTTGTTGATGTGGTTAAGGATATACATGATACTGCGGATCTGTATGTTCCTGATGTGGACCTATTGGTGGTTGACATGGTTGAGGATTTACATGTTGCTCCTATTGTGGATTTGAGCTTACATGTTGGTGACATGGATTTCATGTTTTAGGATAATTTTGTTGTTGGTAGTGATCAGCTACAGAAAATGTTGGTGAGGCACTATGTTCAGTTTGTTCCTGGGAGTGAGCATGTTGATTGGATGGTTGAGATTCTAGTGGTTGCTAGATGGATGCAGATTTGGATGATTTGTATGTTGGTTTTATTGTCCCTGTTGGAGTGGAAGCCTTTGGTGAAGATGAAGATGGTTGCAGATATTTCATCTGGTGTCAAAGTATGAGGCATACTTCTTTTCACACCTGGGGAGTCTGATGCAGGAGCATCCCAGGGTAGTTGGCTATCCTGCATGTTTGGGAGATTTGATGGAGTCGTGTGGACTTATTTTTATATGTGAGGGGTTTAGTAGAATTGGATAAACCCACTTGGGTCTTTGTTAATTGGATTTGATGTATTTAATGGAACTTGGCATGGTCTTGGTTGCTCAGCATGGCCTTGGGGAGCTCGGCCTTGCTTAGGAATTTGGTGCCTATTTCAGGCTATATAATTAATTTTCATTAAAGAGTTAGAGGCTGAAAATTTCAAGGATTGAAGAGGGCCTATATTTCTACCTACGGTTTGAAGCACGAGTTCTAATTCATCTAGAGCTAGGAGATATCACAATTTTACTAAGACATAAATTTTGGGCATTTAATTATTATTGTTGGCCGACTTGTGGCATTTAATTTTGGTATTTGTATTTAATTTATGTTCAGGGCTGACCTATGGCTTAGATTGGTATAAGTAGAGGTTGTGGGGGAAGTCTTTAGGCAATCATTCATCCACTTGGGAGAAGAGGAGGTGGATGTGGAGTGATTTTTGAGGAGAGCTAGTAGCTGCAGCTTGGGAAACAAGGAGATTCCTTGGTGGGCTTGCAAGCACAAGTTTAGATCTTCCTTGGGGGTTCCTACCAGTGTGTGGATCTAGCCTAGCTAGGGTTTTGGTTTGGATCTTGTGAGATCTTGTGGAGTTTCTATTGTAATTGCATTGTATTTGTCCGTAACCCGGAAGGCCTTACAGCCGGGCATGTTGGATGAAAATATGATGATTCTATTATGAGTATTGGCATTGTGTGGATCTATATCTTTGTATTGTTATTATATTCTATTGTGTTGTTATTTGCTGGGGGCTAGGACATCTCCATTGGGGATTCTCCTACCTTGCACTACATCAGCTGGTTGAGCTGGTCCTTTAGCTATGGATGAAGCTAGCAAAGAGGAGGATGCAGGGGCACTCACTAGCTTAATTGTGGGAATTTATTGAGGAGAGGGCTTACCAGACCTCTTTTTCCTTCCCATCATCCATTAAACCCACTTATCAATTCTTTTAATGATTTTAGTCATTAAGATCTCCAAAATTTCTATAGCTTGGCCTTGAATCGACTCTAAGCTCACAAGAAGGGGCTTGATCTATAGAAACTGAGAAACATAGCTTCACAAAATGCCAAGAACACCTGCATGCAAGAATACCTGTTGATGAAAGGAAGCTAGAGAAGACAAAAAAGCAAGAGCTTGGAAATCTCAGTGGTATGAGAGAAAATTGTATTCCAAGATCCAAAACAATAATTACAAGAGTTCAACCTATAAGGTGAACAAAAACCCTAAAAAGGAAAAAAGCTAGGTTGCGCAATATAATTAATATAAAATATTAATTATATGCACCGAAAAGAAAGCTTAAGTGAAAATAGAGTACATAGATAACTTAATAATTAAATCAACATGATTTAATTAATAAGTGAAGATAAATAGATACTCTAACACCCCCCCTTAAGTGAAGCTCAGGAGGTAAGCTAACCTAGCATAGCTATGAAAGTAGGAAAAGGGTCCTAGCAATAAGGCCTGATTAGGTACCCAGTACAAGGAAATCTCTATAAACTGGAGTAAAGGAGAAAACTCAATGGGAAAAACTCCTCTCCAAAAAGAGATGTAAAAGCAAGAAAAGACAAAAAGAATGACTTCAAGAGAGTCTCTCAAAGCCATAAGTACAATGCATGCTGCCAACCCCCCTGTGAGAGAGGGTCGAGGCTCCAAAGCCCCCCTAGAATGAAAGAACCCCTGGATCAATGAACAAACCACTGTAACTCCAATGCAGATGAGTGAAAGTTAGTGGACACTGTAGAGGGAACCTTGAAAGCTGAGGTGTCACTGGAAGGCCGAGCTGATGCTCAAAGGAGTAGACATGAGGATCCTGAAAGGGAATCCCCAATGTAAGTGGTATGACAGGTGTGCTGACACTGTCATCAAAGAGGAGATGAATGTCCTCTAAAGAATCCTCAAAAACTACACCTAGTGGCTCGATGAATGGAGCTGGAGGATCAGGCAATGCTGAAGAAGAACCCTACTGAATAGAAAAGAGCTCAACAGGAGGTGGAATGGTAGTCACAACAGTAGTCTCAGGAACCACACAGAGGTTCAAGTGACCTGACTGTACCACATGATGCTCTCTCAAAGGAGGAGAGTCGTGCTCTAGAAAAGGTGGACCAAAGTGTGAAAAGGAGTAGAGACGGGTGAAATGATCAACTATCCCTATAGCAACAATACCTCCTATCATACTATCCTGGATGAAAACTGAATCTGGAGTGAACTCAACTATCTTCCCTAACCCACTATGAGTAATCTAATAAACTAAGAGAAGGTTTGCAGATAGAGATGGAACATACAACACATCATTGAATGTGCCATCCTGAATGCATACAGTGCCTTTCCCATAGACTATCATAATAGTGTTATTCCCAATGATAATATGGGGAATAGGAGAATCTTCAAAAGAAGAGACGATCTCTCGAGAAGATGCCATATGGTGAGAAGCACCTGAATCCAGTATCCAAGGGACCTGTGAAGGGGATGCAACAGAAGCTCATAATGCATGACCCTTTCCAAGATCCTATCCAGCTGTAGAATAGATAGAGGAAGACTGATAAGCAGACCCCTATGAGCCAGAAGAGGATGGAGAGGAAAGATTGCTCTTCTGAAGAAGAGCTTGCAAATCTACTATCTATTTCTCATAACCATCAAACTTCTTCTGATAGAAAAGTGACTCATCATGCATTCCCTTCTGACAATAGGAACATGTAGGTCTCTCAGTCTTCTATTTCTCCTTCTTAGAAGAAGATGGTGGGCCAGTAGAGTGCTGAGAAGAGGAATCTGATATTTGCTTCAGCTTCTGTGTACTTTGAGGTGACTTGGCAAGCAATGCCTATGACTGTGAACCTATAAGAGAATCCATCTAAGTGAGCTTTGATTGCTCACGGGTCAATCGGTCACAAAAAGTCTCGAAAGAGGGCATAACATGTTGTGCACCTAGTGCATTCATAGTGGAGTAGAAGGTAGAAGAAAATATTTGAAACTGTCCTCGAAGCTTAGAAAGAATCAGGTAAATACACTCATTGTCTGTTTTGTTCTTCCCACATTCATGTAAAATTGAATGGAGAGATTTGAACTTCATCAAGAAGTCCTCAATGGTGGGAAAAGAATCAGGTACCAAAGAAGTCAACTCTGCCTCAATCTGTAGTGACCTGAACTCATTCACAGTGCCAAAAAGATTCTAAAACTTATCCCAAATGGCTTGAGGAGTAAGGCATCCATCAAGGTGAAAAAGTAGACTATCTGAAACATGTAGTGACATCAAACCCATGGCTTCATCCATCTTGTTCCTATGCTGCATGACCTCAAATGGTCGAGTCAACTGAGGTTGAACTGGGTCCAAACAAGACCATAACCCCCATGATCAAAGAAGCCATGTCATATGAGCCTTCCACACATAGTAATTGTGTGGAGTGAGGAGCTCAACAGATGTTGTGTCTGCCATAGTGCCAAGTGCTCTGACTATTTTTTTATTAAGTTTTCTTTCAGAACTAGACAGAAGATGAAGAAGGGGTTTTGTTTTATGTGATACAATGTTTTGTCTTTCTGAGATAAATGATAGAAAAGAAAGAAAGAACACCCCCCATAATTGATAAAACCCAATTCCAGCACAATTCTGAAAGCTCGAAAGAAAGAAAGAGCAAGAAATACTCAGAATGAAAATTTGTGTACCTTGACTTTGAAGCTCAAAAATGGCATCAAAATGAAAGAATCAAAAAATGAAATCTACACCAAGGCGACGGTCTTGAAAAGACCTTTCCGACGATATATCATATGTGAATTTTTGAATCCGTATGAGCCCTGTAGAAGTAAAAACACCCAAGTACCCCCAAAATGCAAGTTCTCTGGAAAAAACTGGTGACGACAAAAAAGTTGACGGCCATATGACCATCATGGGCCTATCACTGACATCAGCATGATGTCATCCCAAAAATTTTGGGGTCACCGGAAATTTTTTTAAAATGGCCGAAAAAAAAACCGGTGCCGAAAAAAAAACCGGCAAGTGACGTCAACAGGTGACGTCACCTGTTGCAGGCGGCCGAGCGGAGGTTTGGTGGCAGTTAGACTAGGTGGTGGCTGGCAGGTGGTGGGGTGGTGAGCAGTCGGCTGGGTGGCGGTGGCGGCTGCTGGCGGGGAGGCACTGCGGCCGAGCGCTGGTGGCTCGCGGGCGGCGGTGGGTGACTGGTTGGGCGGCGGTGGCGGCCGCTGGCAGGGAGGCACTGCAGCTGAGCATAGGTGGCACTAGGGTGGTGCGGTGGCAGCTCATTGGTGGAGCTCCTAAAAAACCCCAAAAAAATAATTTTTTTTAAATTTTTTTTGAAAATCATGCCTGTACGGCCCTGATAGGGCAAATTTTTCCTCAGATGCCCCGAAGGCCAAATAGATCAAATTTTATATGGAAATAGGGGTTTCTAGCCCTTCTGGATGCAACCGTGAGGTTAGTTTTAGCCCAAAGTGTTCCAAAAAAAAAGAGATCCCCTAGATCCAATAAAAAACAACTGAAAGAGAACCAGAAAAATTATGGCTTTCGTCTTCAAATGCAGCTCCAAAAAAACCTCAGACCAGGTAGCAGCAGGGAAGCTTTGATATCATATAGAAATTGAGAAACACAGTTTCACAGAATGCCAAGAACACCTGCATGCAAGAATACCTGTTGCTGAAAGGAAGCCAGAGAAGACAAAAGAGAAAGAGCTTGGAAATCTCAGCGGTGTGAGAGAAAATTGTATTCCAAGATCCAAAACAATAATTACAAGAGTTCAACCTATAAGGTGAACAAAAACCCTAAAAAGGAAAAAAGCTAGGTTGCGCAATATAATTAATATAAAATATTAATTATATGCACCTAAAAGAAAGCTTAAGTGAAAATAGAGTACATAGACAACTTAATAATTAAATCAACATGATTTAATTAATAAGTGAAGATAAATAGATACTCTAACATGATCTAATCTCTATATGTATCATTGTACATGTATTCTACATTATCAACAATGCCTGCAACATTAATGTTGACATTGAAAGACTTGCTTTTTTCAACAATCAACCTAGAGTAAAACCTCTCTTGACTCTCTAGCTCATCGTTGCAATTTGCCAAGTAATCTTCAATTTTGGGGACATGCCTGACCACAGTGCCAATCTACAGATGGATTTTAGCATAATTTACCAGATCAAAATTTTGTCTTAATACTTCATACTTTTCTAGCTTATACCTTTCCTCAAACATCTTCATCATGTTCTTATCATTTGATCTTGATGCGCAGCTATATGCTCCAATGGTGACAAGGAATTCATATCCTTTGTTCTTAATACCCGCACTGATCAGGTTCACTTGCAACATCTATTGGATCACTTTGACGAGCATGATTATATCATCAGGATACCTTGGTAGCTTCATGGGAAAGTCATCAAATCCTACAAGACGGAGGTATGAGAAACTAGCAAATTGGATAAAGAAACTCCCAAATTGACTGATGAACTCCATGGCCTCTGGTGAGAATCTCCATTCTGGGCATCCTTGCAACTCTCTACACAACCTCATTTTAAATAAGTCATTAACTTTAATGAACTCAACATAACTATTTTGTTACTTCAAATGAGGGAAGAATTCATAAATTTTCACATCATCTAGAAATTCTTCTAACCTAGGGAGCCCCAACCATATTTGTAATGTATCTAAGACATAGATCAAACATGAAGACATATAAAATCTATTCTGGTACTTGGTGAGATTCAAGGCATTAGATAGATTTTTACTTACCACTTCAGCCCAGTATATGTAATGATGTTCGGTGCATATTACCTGGACTGAGAAGAAATAGTGTTCTATGAAATTTAGTGCCTTGCTTTCACCTTTTATCTTGTGTAGGAGCACAAGGATGTTGATGATTTATGCCTTTATATCTATTCCAAAAAGTGTCACTGGCACTTTTCCTTTTATTCTTCTAGGCTTTCAAAACCACAAGCTCATTATCTCCTTCCTCCACCTCATCTTCTTCTCATTATATTCTGATATTGCGATCCCAAAGGTCATCTTTGAAAATTTTGCTCATTTTGGGATATGGAGATAGTTCTGCACATAATCCCTATTAATGGAGATGAGTACTATGTCGTCAGGAAGTAAAATCTCCTTTGTATCTGGGTTGAATCTAGCTATACATTCATGAATCAATTCAGGAGCTTCTACTGCAATGGGGAATCCAACAACTTCGATCAAACCACTTCACTTGAGCTTCTATGTCATCGGGTGAAGATTCTCTTCGCTCAATCTTCTATGTAAATTTTCTAGATCATAGAATCAAAGGGATGTATCTATCAAATTATGCCATTCAGATGTAATCCCATTCAACCCATCAAAAGCCAAGAATCTAGTGGCCATAGCTTTTGATTATGCCTTTGATTTACTATTAGAAAGCTTTGGGGTATGCTGGAAAAGGATTTGTAAAATCGTAGGGAACAAAAAGCATATGAAAAAACATGAGCAAAGGTAATTTTTGACTGATCACTTGAGTCTTTTATAAACAACCTTTTTCTTTACTGTTACCTTCCATATCTCGCACCACACGAGTGAGAGATTATTTAAAAACATCTGTTAGAGTTCCAATGTTAAGATTTGAATTAAATGCATCTTACTAATGGCATTAGGAAATCACCTTTACCCATTTGAAGTAGTGTCATGCCCCGCAAGGGAACTAGGAAAGAGAACAAAGATTCTCTTTAGAAAAGAAAACCTAAGTAACGAATTATGAAAAATTTTAACCTTTAAAATATTTGTATGAACAATCCATAAACATCATTTAACTTACAATCCTTCTAGGGTTCCCTAATAGTACATTTATAATTATTTTAAGATCATTAAGTGTACTAACTCTTAAAGCATAACCTTTCAAATTCTTTAGAGAGAAATATAAATGCTATCATTTTATTACTAACCAATTGATTCCATCAATATTCCCTAAACCTTATTTCATAAACATTTAAAGCATAATCTTTGTAAAAGAATTTATCTAGGACTTAAACTATTTCTCATATGAAATTAACACATTTGTTTTACTAACTTTTGTTGAACAATAGTAATAAGAAACATGCCACTTTTCTTGAAACATATATGACACTACTTTTGCTTTTCCAACAACATGATTTACATAAAGTTCACCATTCCCTTTTCTTTTCCCTAAATCTACCCATCCAAATTAAAATTGAAATACATTAAATGTTACATTACATTCATTTCCTCTAGGAGGTAATAATAACGTTACATTTGAGAATAATGAAAGATAAATACAAACCCTTCTTCCTTCAAAACTAGAACAATACGCAAGCAAGAATCCATAAGCTCTGCAACTGTGAAAGGTACCTCGATAAAGGTTTACCACCCAACCACATGGATACCAAAAAGACCCACTCCTCCGTTCTACGAGATAAACACCAAGGTCCACAAGGAAGTGATATCTATGTTCTACCTAGGGTTGGAGTAACCTTTCCCAAATAACAACTAAAAAGGAAATTAAAGCACAAACCCTTTCCCAAAAGGTTCTAAGGCTAGGTACAAAATCTAGGTGACAAGCTAGGTTTCCTACCCTTACCAAAACATCATAAACACGTAAGACTAAAATATAGAGTGATTTTTAGAGTTTTTTGTGTGTGGAAAAGAGAGGGAAATAAAGTTTTCTTTGAATACAAATGAAAAGCTCTACAACTTTCTTGTTCTCTGTCGTGAGGTTATAGCCAGTCCTTTTGAACTTGAATAATCTCCATTCCAATGTAAATGTGATTATAAATGGATTGACATAGTATTGGTTTCTATTTCTAACCATTTACATACATGTTTAATTTATTTTTATGAGGCTTTGAATAGAGGAAGTCCTCATTTACATTGACTATCCCTATTATTGATTTGGTGCAATCAGTCAATTGTTTTGAAGTTTAAATGAGCACATAGGCTCTCCAATTTCTTTGGTTATTATAGATTATGAGAGAAGCCTATTACTATATAAGTATGTTCCATTAAGTTTTTGAATGAAGGGATAAACAAGAGTTTGAAAATAGAGATCTCTGATTGACAAACAATAGAGTATAAAAAAAAATGACCCTCAGTGTGGGGATCATAACTTTCAATTGAACTGTTGGATTTTGATGAGATTTATATATGTTCTATAAAATCTAATTAGTCCAATCTTCACTAGAGCGATTGAGGATGTTTTATCAGAATCAAAAGTTATACACATCTGAGTATGGGTCTGTCTAGAGGGAAGAAATCTATCATGTTAGGACAGTCATAGGTAAGATGATTCTTTAAATAAATTTGATTTGTGTTGATGAATTTTATCATTATTGACAGTAATAGGATAGTTTTTAGTTCTCTAGGTTTGTGTACATTCAATTCATGATACTATCTCTTTCCCAGAGAGTAGACAAAGAGTAGTGACATAGTTCACAAAATAAATCACAGTCCTCTATTATCCAGCAAGTAAAAAAATAATATGGAATCACAGGAAACATGATAACACACAAGAGAAATTATAATCATTATAAAATAACATATTTAAAATATATCTATCCTTTCTCTAAAGTATTTTCACACAAGAAAAATAGACATAATACAATAGAATAATACATTCTTCATATTGTCTGTACCTAGGAAGCAATCACAAATACATAACAAAAAAAAACACACAAATCAAATAAGGAGGAGTATCTTCTAGGATAGCACCTACCTAGATTCCATTGAAGATAGCCATTTAAGAAGGAGGAATCAATCAACTTGGCCTACTTTCGACACTCCACCAAATCCTTCTGATTACAGACACAACTTTTTCCAAATATACTATAATCAATACTAATATCCTAAAACTACAATCAATTCTCCTGTGAATAATCTAGCCCCCCCATCTTTCAAAGATCTCTCCTGTAAATAGGTTGAAGGATTGGTTGCACGGGAAAATCAACCGATGCAACCATCGCAACAAAAAAGGTAGTTTATATTTTAGGATTTAATTAATTTCATTAAATCCATTCACAAGAAGGAAATAGTTAATTTAATATTATTAATAATAAAATCTAATATGAGAGCCTCATAAATATTAATAAACTAACACAAAATGTTCTAACAAGATTAGCAAAATCAATCACAACATCCTATACTCACATGAAATAATAACTCATAAAAATTATCTACTAGCAACGATCGAGCATATCGTTAAGAACAATTAAAGCTACCATATCCAAACCTTAGTCTCCTAAAATGCAAGAGACAAGAACAAGAAACAAGATCATCATAATCCAACAAATTGTTATACACAATGATACATCAACAACACAAGGGGCTGACTCAGGAACTCCCGGCCTAAGGGTCAAAAGGGTCAGAGGTTGAGTTCCTTCTCATGGAACCTTGGTGATATCTCTGTAACAACAACAACAATTGAGGATTTGAGGGATCGCTTAGACCTGTGAGAGTAGGTGGAGATGGTACCCGGTACCTACAGTCCTACATCACCGAGAAGAAACACCTATGAAAATATATATATACACAGACATATGAAGACAAATGACCAAGATCGATACATCGTGTGGACCTCAACTAAGTGAGTAACTATGATTTCTTCCTGATTCATGAACACACATTAAACAACTTATACACATGAAAACATAAGACATCATAGATAATAATGGTTAGATTCAAATCCTTGGGTTAGCTTTATAAATCATGTAAATATAGATGTTTTCAAACTTCATAAACATATAAATGATAACAATAAATAAGTGTATCTAAGTATATGATAAGTGTATCATCCTCTAAATAAGAAAAACTGTAAACATGTAGTTCTAACCATCATATTGAAAGTGTCCAAATAAAATTCCAAGTATAATCATCAGAGAGGGTATTACATCCTCCCCCCCTAAGATGAGACTTACTCCTGGAAGTCAGCAAGTTAGAAATGGAAATACATCAGACATTATCTCCTACACACATTTTAATTGATATCTCATGCATAACTAAACCTTGACTCCATGCACTATAAAAAGCATGAAATATATATTCCAATCAATTTTACAATCACCAAGGTAACTATCTTGAACCACTCAATTTTTCTTAAAACATATCAAGGTGTTACATATTCCTTCTCTTTAAATACATGTAAATCAAATTTACTTGCACCCAACACAATGATACATTTCAATCTAATATAAAACATTGAGCATATCCAAATGTGCCTCATAAACAATCATATCAGTCCACATCACTGGGATTACACATTGTTAGAGTAATCATACTTTATGCTTATTAATTAAATCACTTTGGTTTAATTAATTAAGTCATTTATTACTCTATTTACTTAAGCTATCTTTTAGGTGCATTATAATTAATATATTTATTAATTATAATGTGCAACCTAGCTTTATTTTTTGCTTTATAGCTTTAGGGTTTTATTGTTCACCTATATGGTTGAACCCTTTGTACATTCTTTTTAGATAATCTGGGAATACATTTTCTCTTTGTATGTCCATAAGATGTCTCTGGCTTTTTGGCCTCCATGATTTTTCTTGCTTCTGTGCTTTGCTTCTTCCATGTGACAGGGTTATGCATGCAGGTGTTCTTGGGAGATTAGTATTTCACCTAATCTAACACACATCACAAGGATCAAGAGTGGATATGCCTCTCTAGACAAACTCTCACTCCGGGATACAATACCAGTCTCTTCTATATGCAAATTCCATAATCAATACCTCACATAGTGGCTTGATGGTGTCTTGGGCCTTTGTGATGAAGACCCTCCATACAACTCCACCTGTCATATCCCTTGTTTGTGTAAGGTGGTTAGCCTCCAAGGAACATACACCACACATAGGAGGGTAGTGGATACTAGCTGCATAAAAACCTCACATACCCCCATCCTAAAAGGTTCTCTGCATCTACTTCCTCATATACACTCACCAAGTCTACCTCATGCATCTTTAGTGAGGAATCACAACACAACACAAGAACAACATTACGAAAGGAGATAGTTTAGCCATCAAATCTCAACAATAATATTAAATAAATAAATAAAATAGAATTATCAATCTCAACAATAAGATAAGAAGAATCAAAGATAAATTTCATAAGTCTTGGCTAAAATATTATAGAAAAAGATAAGAAAAATGTTGGTCTACACAACCGAAGATAAAATAAATTCATCATAAATTGCACATCACATCACTGTGTGACTATATCTAGTCACCTCATGAGGAAGGAGGGAACAATGTCTAGCTATCGCAATAGCCTGTCATATGATTGGGCCTGGCCAACACTACCCACATGCCATAAGGGGTTCACCTCGGCAACACCCCTGCATTGGATGGTGCAAAATAATCATGCCAACCCACCCGACATGACCATACACCAAGTGGAGTAACCACACTCTAGTTGTATGTTGCATGGTAGTGTTCCTTGTGGAGTAGGCACACATAGGACACATCCCGCATAATGATGTCTCTCATAGATCATCATCCTAGCCAGAGGTATACATGGCTTGGGGCCACCCATATGCATACCACATCTACAAACTAAGCATCCATGGGTTCCCCTCTACAAGCATGCAAGCATCACCAATATACTCTGCATCAAGTAGGACACAAAATACATACATATATTGCACCTTCACATAATCATGTACGTGGCATTGTGTTCTCGAGATCGGCTCACTACCATTAGCAACATGACATCATCACCTCACACTATGTTAGAACAATAGTAGGGCATGGCATCATGTCAGAACATGTGTGAATATGATATCCATCACAGCATGGGCTAACAGAATCTCCCTCCACATGCTGGACCACATAGAAATGTACATATCCATAAATCATATATCTCCTCATAGAGGTTCATATCCAGTACTAGTATTGTGCTCAAGAACTATGGAAATTAGGATCAACACTTATGAACCAAATGTTTAGGTTCATCATAAGGGAAATCATAGTTTACTCTTTTCCCTCGAGTAGTGGAAGCTAAGGTCACTTCGCACCACCATTATACATATGCCACATAAATACTCGAAGAAATGGTGCTACTACTACCCCTCCACATACTAAGTTACCAACACTCATGGGTTGGCACTTAGTAGGGTGACAAATCAGAAAGAAACACATGAGTGGTATGGTTCTCCCATACCCTTATCAAAAACATAACTTCCATGGAGAACACTTATATTGCACCACTCCGTGGAACTCAAATAATTACTGGTTATAAAAAACACCCAACGTAAGCACTAGCACTGGTTTTATCACATTTACAAGGAAGTACACAATAACATCACATAGTATCCATATATTCAAATTTTTATTTCATTTTATTTTTCACAACTCACCTTGTCTACCTAGTACAAAATATCAATGACATACTTAATCACATTTCACCTCCTCATGGGCATATGCCAATACCCAATATACACATATCAATCTCTTCCATTCCCATAATATGAGACAATAACATCTATTTGCAAGATGAATTTAACTTATATAAAATAAGGCACAAGGAAAAATGATACACTATATTTCTTCAAGAGTCATCGAATCAACACATATTTGTTTTAATTAGGGAAAGGAAACAATAAACTTGTACTATGTACATTTATTAGTCACATAATAAATTCACAACTAATCATTATAAACCAGTATGGATATTTACTTTTCACCCAATCAGGGACACTAAGAGTGGACCAAGTATCATCTTTTCAAACAAATGAATTAGCTAGGTACTTTCATTACACATGATAAATCTCTCCAATAAAGACACAACACACCATATAGACATTTCAAGACACTAGTTTTCAGTAACATAATGACTTCAATATTAATAAGGAAATAAATTGCATTCTCAATTGCCTAATATTGCAATTTGGGGAGGATAATCACATCATTACTAGACTTACCATAGTATTCATATTTCATCTAAATATTACCTATTCACCAAGTCAAGAACAAACAATTTTAGAAAGATAGTCAACAAAATATTACATCAACCCTACCTATTCCTTCAATAATTGTACCAAAAGAACACATATTCATTTCATTATGAAAAACTCATAATTTCATCTCTATGGTTAATCCCTACATAGGCTTATAGTCACAAATGGACCTTAGATCTTTTAGCCAAGAATTTCCAAAATCAACAAATTAAATCATATTTTTACTTTATATAGATAACATCATTTGATGGTCATTCATCATGAATAGAGAAGAGATATTTATTTTTAATTTTTGGTTATTATTATCAAATAACCCTAATGTAATTCATGTAAACATTCAAGTGTTATAAAAACAAAATTAATCATGCATCATGTCACATTATCATTTGCATATAAATCCCAAGAGAAATACTCACAATGTTAATTTAGCAGATGTTCCCCACTATCTATAATTCTTCAACAACAACATGACCAAAAGGATTACCCAAGAATTCCAATGTTGCAACATAATTAATAAGGCCCTAAATTCATGTTTTGTACAAGGATTTATTTTTCAATTCTATTCTAAAATAGGGAAA